>CAJDSM010015101.1:0-16971 GCA_903981925.1 Ostrea lurida
ACTGATATTCCATATGCATTCATTCAATATTGATTATGAGAACAATCACTTGATTTTATTGCGCATATTAATATTAATTCAATATCAAAGGCGGATCCAGCGGCCGGGCACCATGGTCCCCCCCCCCCCCATCCATTTGAATTTTTTGGGTATGTTTTTGTAATAATCCCCATGCGAACCCAAAAATTAATACTGCGCTCTGAAATTCCTGGATCCGCCACTGTTTATAGCTCACATTATATTCCTTTGCTGACCGCATTAATTAACGTGGTGGAAGTATTGTTCGAACATAATTGAATTATTGCTATTGCTCTCATTCATTGAATTAATGGCGCGCTTTGAACAATTCATTTGAAGAGAGCAACAATTCAGGTAGAGCAGAACGATTAGAGATATCATCTGATCTCGCCCCCCCCCCCCCTCTTTTTTTTCTATGTCCGCTCGTTAACGAGGCGGACTAGAAAAAAAGAAAAAAAGAAGGGGGGGGGGGGTGTGACAATTGAAGGTTCTGGTTTTAATCAGACTGGATATCCACTGAAGACTATTTAATTCAAATAATGCTCGCAATGATTCAGAATTGAAAATATTTTAACTATCTGAAGACTGAGATCTTGAATAGAAGTCACATGTGCGCATCAAGTGAATGAATTGGTGATTTCTTCAAATAATCAAAGGAGCATATACATGTAAATGTTTTGAGCTCAGAATTTTAAAATTTTATTTTTTTCCCTACTTTTTAATGTTTACATTTTTAAAAAATGGATTTTATAAGCCCTCTCATAAACTTTATGAGATATCGAAAAAGTTTTATAGGATATCTTCTGAAAGTAAATTCATGTGATACTTTATAACATTTATAATTATCATGTCTATAAACTTTTTAAAGTTAATTTATATAATCTACTGTTTATGAGATATCTCCATAAAATATGTAAGATATCTTATGATAAACTATATATTATATATATTCAATTCAATTCGTTTATTGACCAATTAAGGGCCCCCACTGGGCAACAAGATATAAGTACTCTCATTAAATATCTGATATAAGATAACACGATATCTAATAAAGTTTATGAGATGGTTTTATATATCTAATAAAATATGATATATCTTGAAAGAGGATTAAATGTATTTTTTAAAAAATGATGATAATAATAACAATAAACAGACGAACAAACAAACAAAAAGAACCCGGTGTGTCAAAAGAATATGTTTGAAAGTTCATTACCACACCCTAGGCCCTACAACAACAATCCGGGAAAAAAATGGCTTTTGTTCAAGAGTCTGCGATTTGGTACATTACGATACTTTCATTTTCCATTTTCATTTTCGAATCGTGGTGGAGTTGTTTCAACTCGAGAAACGTGATCACAGTGATGAAAATACCAGTTACCGTAGAATTTAGGTATCAGTTGATATTGTAAAATGTCAATTGTTAACATTTATTATTTACTGACTTTGAACACAGGAGTCGGCAGTTTTATCTGTAAAGAACGAACACTGACTAAGGTTCGCGAGTGTAGCGAAGCGAAGTGATTGTTTGTTTTGTTTTGGTTTTTGTTTTACTTCTACACCTTTGAAAATAAAATTGCCGAAACTTATGTTGTGAACTAGCAATATATCAATTTAGTATTGTACTTCTAGCGATTATCAAATAAATCAACGTCAAGTTCACTCATTGCAACACGCAGTTTGCCTTTTCGTGTCAGATTATTTGATTCGGGGGCATATAGTTTTTGGTCTGTCTGTTTGTTTTTTTTGTCTGTCTGTTTGTCCATAGGAAAAACTTTAACATTGGCCATAACTTTTGAACGGTAAGTGATACTAAGGACTTTCACAATCACTTTTCACATGTGTATTCCTTATGACAAGCCCTTTCAACTGGTACTGGGTCAACATTTTTGACCTCCTGACCTTGACCTTGAAGATTGACCTACTTCTCAAAACCATAACTTTTGAATGGTAAGTGATAAGACTTTCATTTTTCGCATGTGCAGTGATTTTTCTACATTTTTCACAAGGGTGCTGTGGCTTTTGAATTGGGAGAAATTGTCGATATTTCAGTCAAATTGGGAAAAATCAAATTTATCGTAAAAAAGTTTTAAAATCATATCAAACATTATTTTGCTTGTAATTTTCAATTTAATATTCTATCTAAATCATCATTCCCATAACTTTTGTAAAGTCTTGTGTACATTATTCACTACGAATATCTTTATTTTTTTTCAAATGCATTTTCCTCTCCTACTTTTAAATGGCAAAATGCAAGGTAAATCGGGAAAAAATTACCAATTTTTGGGAGGGGAAAGGACCAAAATCCGGACCCAAAATGGGCCTTAAAATATCACTGATGTGTATTTCTTATGACAACCTCTGTTAACTAGTGTTGTTACGATAGCTAGTCGCTGACTATCGAAAAATCATCGCTGAAAGCAGCACCTGGTGACAATCGATTATAAAGTTTGAACATCGATTTGTCCGCTGACTATTCCGAATATAGTATAATTCACCGTAATGGTTTGAGTTTTATGTTTACTAAGGGACTTAAACTCTTATTATCTCATGACAATGACCGACACTCGTACTTTCAGAGAACTATACTCTGAAGAGCTGTCAGAACTAGATGTGCTATCACTATAACTAAGCTTAAGTTTGCATTAAGAGGCACTGCATTTGGTTTTTGTACTCTCAGGAGAGCATCTCATGCCCTAGATAGGCGATTCATAATTCTTGTACCTGTAATGGCGAGCTTACTCGAATATCCTGATGTGGCAAAATTCTTGTGTCCAGAAGTTCTTCTAAATAATCGATTTTATAATCAATTGTGTATTGCTGATTCAATTCGATAATCAATAGTAAATATTGTCCGATTTTACAACACTACTTTTAACTGGTACCAACAATTTTTGAACTCCTGAACTTGAAGTTTGACCTACTTCTCAAAACTTTAACTTTGGCCATAACTTTTGAATGGTAAGTGATATGACTTTAATATTTCACATGTTGTATTTCCTTATGACAGCTTCCCTTTCAACTGATACCAAAATGTTTGACATCCTGACCTTGAAGTTTGACCTACTTTTCAAAAACTTATACATTGGCCATAACTTTTGAATGGTATTAAAGTGATATATTTTTCATATTTCGCATGCATAATCCTTTTGGCAAGCCCCTGTCACTGGCATGTGGAATCCGGGGGCATCAGTGTTTCACAAACTCATCTTTTTTTGTTTTGTTTTTTCCATGTAAAACTTTTTGTTGTAGTGGTGGAGCAGAGTTGTTGTTTGACAAAGTGAAAAAGCACAACATAGAACTGCTTTCTGATGAAAAGAAATGTAAGTAATCAATTATAAATTGTAGAATTTGAAATGAAGTTTTGCCTATGATCTACTTTGGTAATATAGAAGGTTACTGCTCACTGTATTACAAAGATAATATTACAATTATTGCTTTGCAATTCATCCAGATGTTACTTGTGGTTCTTTTAATTAGAAGGTTTAAAAAAATTCTAATGTATGGCAATCCCAACCTTCCTAAGTTCATATTTGGAACAAATTTGCTCTACTCTACATGTATAACATCCATTCTTTGGCATCCATGATCACAGAGTGTACAACTTGGTACCAGGATCAATATTGTAAGGTATATATTCAGTTTCAATGCTTGGTAGTTTCCATGGTAACAGGCTGATAAGTTTGTTAATTTTATTCAGCAGTGTACCTATTTTCAGCATGTATTGTAGGTCATGGAACATGCTTTTGTCATTGATTGAACATTTTAATCATGTCTTTTACAATAGAAATCTGTCTTAAATATATTTGTAAAACTCCAAAGTGCGATGGTGGCCCCAAAGTGTGATGGTCTGTGCCAAAGTGCGATGGTTTGTTCACGATACGGACGCCAAAGTGTGATGGTGGAAGGATTGTTTTATCAAAAAGTTCTAAATCAGATCTATATAATTTTACATTTTCTATTTTATCAAAATACAAGTATATTGTCAATATTTATACCACTACACTTCAACTGCTCAAATGCAGATTTGTCATGAGATTAAGGCAATTTCTGTTGATCTGGAGATTCAAAGGTCAAATGTACTGGAAACTGATGTAGAAAAACGGAGTGATTATAGATTCTCTCTCAGGCTGAAACCACCACAATGCATAAAACCCATGTTGACTTCAGGGTCAAAATGATAAAGGTCAAGCAAAGAGGACACTGTCAAGAAGTGGTTTCTTTTGTTACCCATGTCTATAATACAAAGAAATATAACATATCCTCCATCATCTACTAAGTACTACAGTCAGAGCTCGTTACAGCAGCATTCGATTACCGGCAAATTCGCCTAACGGCAGGATTTTGCTTGTAACAAATCTGCACCACTATTAATTTTGCTTGATACAGCGTATGTTCGCACTTCGGCACCGGCAGTATCTATCGGTAACAAATGTGCATTTTGACACTATATAAAATCCGATTTAACGGCAGGTTACCTGAGCTTGTTCAACGACCCGTGTAAAAGACATTTGCTATCCGCAATATTTTCACACTTAACCAAGATTATGTAACGGATTAAATCCCTCGCCACCTTTGCATACGACTGCCTGGGCGGGTAATGTTTGTTTAGGGCTGGGTTTACCAATGCACTAATTGACGTTTGATATGATAGTTTTAATAAAATAATTACGCGGGTTATGTTTGATGGTTTCCAATACCGGTAAAATAAACTCCAACTTAAAATGACTATAATGAAGAGGTGCTCCTAATTGAATTGAACGAAAGAAAATTACAAACAAACAAATTTATGATATACATGTAGGATAATGCAATAAAAATATCAGAACCACCGAAGAAAAAACGTTGTACCCAGCTCAATGTTTCTGAAAAACGGGATATTCGTTATAAACATGTTTTCCTTACATTAATTTCGTTTTTCTCTTGATATGCATTCAAGTTTGTTATAAATGCATGCAATGATACAAAGCTGTCTTATTCATTTACGGGTGTTTATTAAATTCTATGATGAAACGTTATGTAGTAGGCAGGATACGACACAACCCAAGGATATGAAAAAAATATTTAAATATTAATTTTATCACAAATCTTTTCTTTACTTTTAACAGAAATTGGAAGAAGAGGGACATGAGTGTATTTGTACCGTAATGAAAATAAACGCACGGTGAATGTTTACGGAGATCGCCATTGTTTATTGTACTGATGATTAAACAAAAGGGAATAACTCGTACTGGTATAAGAGGCATCTTGTTACTGATAAAAGAGGCATCTTGTTACAACAGCAAATTCGTTATAACAGCAAATGACCGGAAACAAACGTTGGCCGTTGTAACGAGAGCTGACTGTATTTTGATATCACCCCCATTTCAGTTGTACTTGGTGGTGGTTGGTGAGGGAAAGAGGGGGGGATCAATCCAACTAGAACAGTCCAGTTATGCCATTGTACAGTCCCTGAAAACGTTCTACTTTTACCACACGCACGGTGACCGCACGCAGAATGCACGTGACCGCAATTTGGTGACCGGTGACCGCACGCTAACCGCGACCGGACCGCAATGTGAACGGTGACCCCGCACGGTGACCGCACGCTGAACGCAATATAATAATTATTCATTCGGAATGTTTCGGAATTTTTTCCACTTGGGTTAGATATATTCTATCATTAGCTAAAAAAATAAATTAAATAAATAATTGTATCCAATACATAATAATATATAGGTAAAAAAAAACATATACATTCAATCAATGGATATAAATGATAAAAACAAACCATATGGTACTACATGTTGTATGAAAATATGCAGTCTATAAGCATACTGTACATGTATTTCTGTGTAAAGTATGCTAAATGTATATACAACCGTACAAGTATTTCTCATGGAGATTATTTTTTTTTTCTAAATGCACAGTATGTGAAAAAAAGAAAAAAAACCTATATTTTTTTTTATTAGCACTGTATAGACATCCAGGATTACGGCGTACATGCATGGCTTCAAAATTTTAGGGCACGAGGAATACATATACCTGCAATTAACAAACACCCCTAAAATCTATGCATTAAACAAACACGGACGGTGTACCCCTTGTCAACACGGTATTTTTTATATAGCAATTGTAACGACATCCAGGATTACGAGTGTCATGTATGGCTTCAGGATTTACAAGCACAAGGAATACATATATACCTGCAATTAACAACACCCTAAAAGATGCATTAAACAAACACGGGCAGCATCTGTAAATGTACATGTAGCTACGCTTTCTCTTTGGAGTTCCGAATGAGCCTGAATGCTGACCGCATGGTGACCGACCGCTGACCGCACGGGACCTAGCCGCTGACCGCACGGTAACGCTGACTGCGAACGGTGACGCACGCAGACTGCAAAACTGTGACCGGTGACCGCACGGAAAAAATGGTAAAGTAGAACGTTTCAGGGACTGACAATGTGTAGTAGGGGATGTTATTTGTATTATCAATAGTTACAAAGATTTCTTAAGGACTTGAGGGCCAAGGTCTGACATTATGATGCTATTGTGCACCTCCTATTCTAAATTTTGATCTGAATGAACTATTGTTTCTCTTGATTTTAACAGGGACCATTGGAAACCTTTTGCCTTACATCAGGGATAAACTTATTAAAAAGAACGCCCAGAATTATTCATGCAAGGGGAGACAGTGTAAGTTTCTATTATACAATTTTGATAATGGTATTTTACTGATTAATATTCAAGAAATAAATTTCAATTTAAACAAGATGTGTTTGTGAAACACTAATGCCCCTGTATTCCGCATGCCAGTGCAAGGGGCTTGTCATAAGGATTATGCATGTGAAATATGAAATGTCTATCCTTTTCCCATTCAAAAGTTATGGCAAATGTTAAAGTTTTTTAAAATGTATGTCAAAGTCAAACATTTTGGTACCAGATAAAAGGCTTGCCATAAGGAATACACATGTGAAATATGAAAGCCCTATCTCTTGCCATTCAAAAGTTTATAGCCAATGTTAAAGATTTTGAAAAGTAGGTCAAAGTTCAAGACAAGGTCAGGAGGTCAAAAATTTTTAGTACTCACAGAAAGGTCTTATCATAAAGAACATACATATGAAATATCAAAGCCCTAGTACTTACATTCAAAAGTTATAGGTAAGGTTAATGTTTTGAAAACTAGGTCAAACTTCAAGTCAGGAGGTCAAAATTCTGGTACCTATGGAAAGGTCTTGTCATAATTACATATGCGTGAAATATCAAAGCCCTAGTACTTACCATTTTAAAGTTATAACTAAGGCTTAAGTTTTTGAAAAAGTAGGTCAAACTTCAAAGTCAAGGTTAGGAGGTCAAAATGGTTATAGTACCCATGGAAAGGTCTTATCCAAAGAACATACAAATGAAAATCAAAGCCCTAGTATTTACCATTCAAAAGTTAGCTAAGGTTAAGTTTTTGAAAATAGGTCAAACTTCAAGGTCAAGGTTAGGAGGTCAAAAATTTTGATACCAGGGTTCGACATTCACACTCGTCACCTCGCCATTTCCAATCTGATGTGATTTTGGCGACCCGTTTGTTAACATAGCTCACCCAAATGACAACCTGGGACGAGTTGGAATGTCAGAATAATTTCTATTTATTTGAAATAAGAAATACAAATTAAAATAACGTGAAAAGAATTAAAATACATTTCTTATTTGAAACTGAAAAATAAATGCAATAGATTAAAAATATATATTTGAAGTTCTTTTCGTTTCATATTTTTGTTTGGGCAACCTGAAACCATTCGGGCAACCTGAGATCAGTACTTTTGGTTGCCCGAATGGCGAGTTCAAATTCTGACGAGTGTCAAACCTTGCTGGTACCCACGGAAAGGCCTTGTCATAAAAAACATACACGTGAAATATCAAAGCCATAGTACTTTACCATTTAAAAGTTATAACTAAGGTTAAAGTTTTTGAAAAGTAAATCAGACGTCAAGGTCAGGAGGTCAAAAATTTTGGTACACACGAAAAGGTCTTATCATGTGAAGTATCAAAGCTGTAGTACTTACCATTCAAAAGTTATAGCCAAGAAATAAAGTTTTAAGAAAGAATGATAGAAAGACAGACAGGATAAAAACAATATGCCCCCTGATCTTTGATCGCGGGGGCATAAAAATTTCACGAGGATATGAACTATAATTTGGTACAATGTAAATAAATTGTGTGTAAAATCAGGAGTCACTTTTTGAGCTACCCTAATTGTTCCTGTGTGAGATTGATTTGGTTGGGGTTGTACTTTTGTTTGCCCCGAAATGTCAGTTGAAACTCCTCAGTTCTTACCTGTTCTCTACCTTTTTAGCTTCACCTGAACCGAAGGTTCAAGTGAGCTATTCTGATCGCCTTTTGTCCGTCTGTCTGTCCGTCCGTCTGTCTGTTAACTTTCATATTTTCGACTCTTCTCAAGAACCGCTGGGCCAAATTACCAAACTAGGTACAAATCATCCTTGGGTGAAGGGGATTCAATTTGTTAAATAAAGGACCAGGCCCCCATTAAAGGGGAGATAATCACGAAAATTCAAAAATAGGGTGGTGGTATTTAAAAATCTTCTTCTCAAGAACCACTGGCAGAAAAGCTGAAATTTATATTGAAAAGCTTCCGATATAGTGGAGATTTAAAGTTTGTTCAAATCATAACCCCGGGGGTACGATGGGGCCCCAATAGGGGATCAAAGTTTTACACAATGATTATGTAGGGAAAATCTTTTAAAATCTTCTCAAGAACCACTGGGCCAGAAAAGCTGAAAATTTATATGAATAGCTTCCTGATATAGTGGAGATTCAAGTTTGTTCAAATCCCCCTCTGAGGGTTGGGTGGGGCCACAGTAAGGGGATTAAAGTTGCTACTACTGCTCTTCTTAGTAAGCAGTGCTCAGGTGAGCGATTGTGGCCCCATGGGCCTCTTGTTTTAGCATTGTGCTGGTCCATACATGTATTTATTGTGTCGCCTGCCTGCGTTAGTGGAGGCGACATATAGGGATCACTTTAGTCGTCTTGCCGTTCTGGCGTCGTCGTCACAGAATTTTCTGTCAACTTTTTCTCAGAAACCACATAAGCCAGCTTCCTGATATTGGCACAGAACATCAGTATGGACAACTGTATGTGTAGCGCAATTTCCAGTCTGACGCATGTCAACTTCCTGTTTGACGCGAACTTAGAATATTTTTAACATAGAACACACAGGCCACCTTCCTGATATTTGGCACAGGAACATCAGTATGGACAAACTGTATCGTGATAACATAGTTTCCAATCTGCCGCATGTCAACTTCCTGTCTGATGCGACTTAGAATATTTTTAACATAGACAAAATTTCTGTCACATTTTTCTCAGGAACCACAGCAGGTCAGCTTCCTGATATTTGGCACAGAGTATGGAGAACTGTTCGTTAACGCAGTTTCCAAATCTGCCACATGTCCACTTCCTGTTTGATGCAACAATTAATTTTTTGACATGAACAAATTTGGCACAGAGCATCAAGTATGGACAACGTCACAAACTGTATCGTGTAAACGCAGTTTCCAATCTGCCGCATGTCACTTCCTGTCTGACGCGACTTAGAATATTTTTAACATGGACAAATTTCTGCACATTTTTTTCAGGGAACCACACAGGTCAGCTTCCTGATATTTGGGCAACAGAGCATCAGTATGGACAACTGTATCGTGGTAACGCAGTTTCCAATCTGCCGCATGTCAACTTCCTGTTACAGCAACTCAGAATATTTTAAACATGGACAAAATTCTGTCACATTTTTCTCAGGAACCATACAGGCAGCTCCTGTATTTTTGGCACATTGCATCAGTATGGACAACGTATCGTGTAACACAGTTTTTCAATCTGCCGCATGTCACTTCCTGTTTGACTCAACTTGAATATTTTTCACAGCTGGTCAAATTTCTGTCACATTTTTCTCAGGAACCACACAGGCCAGCTTCCTGATATTTGGCACAGAGTATCAGTATGGAGAACTGTATCGTGTAAACGCATTTTCCAATCTGCCACCATGTCCACTTCCTGTTTGACGCCAACATTAATTTTTTTTGACATGAACAAACTTGTCACAAAGTATTGAACTGAGGGCCTGAGAACCTTGAAATTAAATAATGTCTTTATTTCAGATAGAATCACAAATGGCATCTCATACAAATATCTCATCTTTCATTCTAAATTCATATCATGTTAGAATATGCATTGTCATTCCTGGTAAACTTGAAACAGAACTGAATTTTGACCTCAAAAAAATTCTAATTATATACTTTTTTCCATGATGATACTTTAAATGATTGAAAGTAATTTTTCAAATGAAATATAAGAAGTAGGCAGCGACACCATGTCTCCCTGGAAGACTTACCACTAAGTTCTTTCTCAAAGTGTATTGAGTACTGAGTCTCCAGGCACATTGCCTATTTAGTTGCGATGCAATGCATAATAAAGTGCAAGAACCCACAACAGTCTTGGTTTTTAACATCATAACACTTTAGACCTTTATCAGTGCTCATGGTAGAGCTCTTGCTTGTGATCGGGACGTCCAAATCTGAGTGAAATATTCTCAACGGACAAAAAACAAGAAAATAATCAATCATTAATCATTTTGGCACCCATGTTGGAACTCGAGTAGTTTCTGGTAATTCCCTGTTATAATTTGGATGTCCTATATCTAATATGTGTTCTTACAACCGCTGTGCATTTATGAGGAGATGGTTATCATTAAGATTGTAAAGACATCAAAGGCCCAAACACTGGAAATTGAAATGTAATTATTTATAGAATCTGCTGACAATGTCTTTGTGTTTCAGGAGACCTGGGAATCCTGGTATTGGTCAATGATGCAGACTTGGGAACTATTGTAAGATATTAAGAGGATTGACATTGCCTTACACTAGTAATTAGCCATATTCCAAGTGACCTATTGGTTTGGAGGGGGGTACAAGGAAGGAAACATAAATGCACAGTATAATGAGAAAGGAATCTCTATCAAAATTATGTAATTGATGACTGTAGGGTCAGAGAGCTCAGGCACAAGAAGGCAAGGTAATATGGATCATACTAGTAAAAATACGTCTAGCAGACAACTTGGTACACAGTTCAACCTGAAATTTTTTTGCCCCCGTTTTTACCTCTTGCCCTCATCCTGATGGCCATTAAGGCCTCCTGATAAACGGAAATCCATTAAAATTTTAGCTCACCTGAACCGAAGGTTCAAGTGAGCTTTTCTGATCACCTGTTGTTCCGTCTGTCCATTAACTTTTCACATTTTCGACTTCTTCTCAAGAAACCACTGGGGCCAAATTCAACCATACTTGGTACAAATATCCTTGGGTGAAGGATTTCAAGTTGTTTCAAATAGAAGGACCAGCCCCTTCAAAGGGGAGATAATCACGAAAATGCAAAAATGGGTCTGTGTCATTTAATAAATCTTCTCAAGAACCACTGGGCCGGGAAACCTGAAAATTTATATGGAAGCTTCCTGATATTAGAGGAGATTCAAGTTGTTCAAATTCATGACCCCCGGGGGTACCAATGGGGCCACCAATAGGGATCAAAGTTTTACATATGATTGTATATAGTTGAAAATCTTTAAAAAACTTCTTCCAAGAAACCCACTGGGCCAGGAAAGCTGAGATTCTATGAAAGCTTCCTTGATATTACGGAGATTGAAGTTTGTTCAAACCATGACCCCCGGGGGTAACGATGGGCCAAAATAGGGGATCAAATTTTACATATGATTATATAGGGAAATCTTTAAAAATCGTCTCCTCAAGGAACCACGGGCCAGGAAAGCTGAAATTTAGATTTGAAGCTTCCTGATATTAGAGGGAGATTTCAGGGTTTGTTCAAAATCATGACCCCCGGGGGTACAATGGGGCCACATAGGGTAATCAAAGTTTTACACATGGTTATATAGGCGGAAAATCTTTAAAAATCTTTCTCAAGAACCACTGACCAGGAAATCTTGAAATTTATTTGAAAGCTTCCTTGATATAGTGGAAATTCAAGTTTGTACAAAGTCATTGACCCCAGGGCTATGGTGGGGCCACAATAGGGGATCAAAGTTTTAGATTTGAAATTATATTAAAAATCTCTCAAGACCAAAAATACAACCATTTTACCTTAAAAGCTTCCTGATATAGAGTGCGAGGGGCCAAGGTCACTCAGGTGAGCGAGTTGTGGCCCATGGGCCTCTTGTTTAATGGTATTTTACCATCTTTACATGGTCTCAATGCATACTATTACAATGGAGATTCAATTTTGTTTGTGCTGTTATATGTGTTTATGATTATACGTTAGGGAAATGGATGGCAAGGGATTTTTCTTTTATACATACACTTGTTATTAATTTCTCCTACATTTAATTTTCATTCTCTTGCAGGGTGAACTTGATTATGAACTTCAACCAAATGACAGAATTGTATTTATTTCCACGCTGCATGGAGGATGATATTGTCTAGTGATATGAGCTGACTTTGTTAAATGGCCATTCTAGAATAACAAAAACTCAACATGTGCTGATCTTTATCATATGCATGTACTTTAAAACAGACTTGAAGCAATGCATGTATGATGCTCAGTGAAAAACACATTGTTCTTTAGCTCACCTGAGCTGAAAGCTCAAGTGAACTTTTCAGATTGAAGTTTGTGAACACTTAGCCTGTCTCTGTGTTATCTGTTAACTTTTGACATTTTCTTCTTCAATCTCTCAGAGTCTCTAGAACAACTTCATCCAAACTAGCAAGAAAACATCCATAAGTAAAGAGGTTAACTTTCTTTTTAAAGAAAGGCCATGCCTTTCCCAAGGGGAGTTAAGTGAGAGAAAAAGTGTTAACAGAGTAGGGTGTGGTAAAAATCTTCTCTAGAACTTGCATGAAAGCTTCAAGGTTGTTAGTTGGAGTATATATAGAAATTCTTTTAAAATCTTTTCAGCCATGATCCCAAGTGTCAGTATTGGTGCAAAGTTTTACATTGGAAATTGTTTAAATTTTTTGATACAATATGCCAAGCATCCTCAATGTAAAAGGTTAAAATATTTTATACTATGACCCAAGAGCTAGGATGGAGTTCACAACAGGGATTTTAAAGTTTTACATAGAAATATATAGGAATTTTTAATGCCCCATTTGAAGAAGAGGAACATATATTTTTTCACCCTATCGGTTGGTCTTTAGACCAGGTCTTAATTGTCTGCTCAATATCTTGAGAACCATTTGCTTGACAGACATCAAACTTACGGCAATACACTGGTACATCTTTTAAAAGGAGTAGTTGTCCTCTTGATTTTGAAGTCACATGATCAAACTTCAGTCCACCCTGGACATTGGAAGATACTGTCTGCTCAATATCTTGAGAACCCTTTGCTTGATAGACATCAAACTTGGTACACTGGTATGTTTTAAGGAGTAGATGAAGCCTGTTGATTTGGGGTTTATATGATGAACATTCAAACTAGACATATGCAATATATTGTCTCCCAGGTTTTGAGAATCATTTCCTACATTAACACCAAACTCGGTACACCCTAGGTAGTTTATGACCCCAACTGATTTAGAGGTCAAAAGTCAATCCACCCTGAACATAGGAAGATATCGATTTGAATGATTTTGGCACTACTTTCAACTAAATAATACACGTGTATATCCCTTTTCGATTTTGTACCATGGGAGCATACATGCTTCTGAAACAGAATATCTTCTCAACATTGGCAGGGGTATATTATTTCAGACTGATATGTAAGCATACTTACGTAATGTAGATCCAAGTTTGTTGAATACCATCAGGATTCTGGGTGTGATTGTAATAGGGGTTTAAAGTTCTATAGGAAATTTCTGAAATCTTTTCATGAAACCCAAAGGATTCAATTTGTTTTATTAGAATATAAACATTCTCATAAAGTGTAGATGCCTGATAAACTTGATCACACCTGGCACGTGGGCCAAGGGCAGGGCCATGGTAGGGGTAAAGGGATAGGAATTTACAGGAACATGTTTAAATATCTTGTTCTCCATAACCACAATACTGTAGTAGTTTTTCAAATCTTTATGAAAGCATCCTTATGTAGTATTACATTAAAGTTTATTCACACCCAGACCCCAGGAGGGTGTTGCAAAAAAAGGTCTCATGATTGGGGATTTAGACGAGTATTAGTCAGGTCAGGGGAGTGCTGTGGCCCATGGGCCTATTATTTTCTTGTGTCGGAGACTGATTAAGATTTGTGTTATTTGTATGTTTGTATAGTTTTACACATGTATTGACAAACTGATAGTCTTTTAAGATTTTTTTCTAAAAGGAATACATGCACAATTTGAATTTACTAGTATAATGTGCTGGCATAATTTCATGGTACATGTATATGCGTGATTAAAATCATTTGTCACCTTCCTTTCAGTTTCATTTTACTTTACAAGGAAAACAGTCTTAGAAATGTGTTTAGAGAAGATAAGATTATTATGCTCCCCGAAAAATTTTGGGGAGCACATACTTGCCATTGAGTCTGTCCTTCCAAGCTCTTATCTTTTACAACCCTTTGCAGAAATTGATATAATTTAAACATGCACATATGTTCCTTTAGACAAGGACTTTTGGACCAAGGTCTTTAAAGGTCGTTTTGAAAAGGTCACTCAGAACTTGTGTTCCTATTTCAACAGTTTTTTATATAAAAGTCCCCATCATAATTTATCACAAATATTCCTTGGGACAGTTAACTTTTGGACCAAGGTCATTTTGGAAAGATCAAAGTCACTCAAAAGGAGAAGTTCCTTATTTCAACAGTTTTTCTATGTCGGTCTTCAGACTTGTTATGGTGTTGTCCGTCCGTCCGAAATACGTTTGTCCAGAGCCGATAATTCCTGAACCTCTTTGTAGATTTGAACAATATTTCACAGAATTGTTTCCCTGGACCTAAGGAGTGTCATGACCTTGATCCAAGTTATTGGTCAAAGGTCAAGGTCACTATACACATAAAAGTTTTAACATTGGCAAATAGTTTGTCTGGGCCTTAACTCCTGATCCCTTTGTGTAGATTGAATAATATTTCACAGGAATTGTTTCCCTGGACCTTAAGAAGTGTTATGACCTTGATCCAAGATTAACTGTCAAAGGTCAATGTCAATTGTTGTCCTAGACACAAGAAAGTGCCATGACCTTGACCCTAGGTCACTGGTCAAAGTCACAATGCACATCATGGTTTTAACCTTGTCTGGACCATAAGTTTTCACAGAGTGCATGGATTGAAATAATATTTCGCAGAATTGTTGGTCTTGACGCAAGGAAGTGTCATGACCTTGAGCCAAGGTCACAATCGTGCACATAGTGGTTTTTACCATGTCCGGACCATAAGTTTTCACTGAGTGCATGGATTGGAATAATATTTCACAGAATTGTTGGTCTAGACCCAAGGAAGTGCCATGACCTTGAGCCAAGGTCACTGGTCAAAGTCACAATACACATAGTAGTTTTACCATTTGTCTGGGCCATGACGGGCGTATATTGCCATTCTTGTTGAACAAGTATTGATTGTATATCACACAGATAAGATTTATCATGAGGCACCTGCCATAACTCGGGGAACTAAAATCCCATTGCCAAAGTGTGCAACTGTCTTTCACAGAACCTTGCATCTTAATGTGTTTTTCTGTGTTTTAAGTCTTACTTTCATAATTTTGCCCCTTTTTGCACTTTTATGTATATTAGTATTGCAATGGAACCTCAATGAGAATGCAGTAAGGACTCAGAAATGGGCAGAGCAGACGACTATGAGAAACTGAGTGGCACAGGAACCTCTAATCATCATAAGTATCTTATTTCCCCTACAGTGGGTAACTTGGGCATTGTTAGAAAGTTTTGCTAAATTTGAAAGAAGAGCCAATACATATAAAATGTCCATTCATATGAATTTAAGGCATCTACATATTGAAAATATAAAAACATATAAAAATACCAAACTTTGGTACATGGATTTTATTGCAATAAAACAAATTACTAAGTTCTCTTTTCTAAGAGTCTCTTTATTAAAGACTTTCATCCATAATAATTCAATTGATAAGGTTTTTTTTACAAGTTTGGCATGACAAACATGATTTTCTTGAGGGTAATGTTCTGAGTAACAGGCTTAATGCACACTGAAGAAATAGCCACCATTAAATAATTGCAATAGCTTATAAAGGTATAAAAGCTTAAGCTAATAAAGCTAGTAAAGAACTGTCCTCTTACCCTACAAATGTATATACAAGTAATATCAAACAAGAACAACTGTATACTAGTATTTATATACTGTAAGGAAAATATACTTCATTTGTATAATAAATATTGCAAGTAACTTTACTACAAGAACAAACAAAAAATAAAAAAATAAAATTGGAATTTGCAGTGACCTGGCTAGTCTTCCTCGGCCCAATTCAGGTCCTCTCCCCACCCAGCGGTGTCCTGAAACAAACAAGAACCAAAGCAGTCTTTAATATACCAGTATAAAGTTTTATCTGAAGAATTTAAAATTTCATTACGAGTCAATACTGCAACTTCATTACTCTATGTTTCATACCAATTGTCAGGCCATTCTTTACACACTGATTTTGACACTGGATTGCTCTGCTTAAGATCAAACAAGGATTCTGTGAGCTACTGCTTACTGAGGATACACCCACTCTAAGGTACATGTAAATATAGCTGCTACCTAGAGAATTTGTTCATCTTTTGCTAAGGTTGATATAACAGTAGGTTGACATGCGAATGGTCTGAATTTAGTAAGTGCAATATGAGACTCCTAAATGAAGTGATATATCAAATGGCTGTGATACACAGTTTTAGAGAACAATGTGATGAAAATATTTGATTCGGCAAATGGGAATATTGATGAAGTCGGTTAACAGGAAGTTGAAGAGTGAAAGGTCTGAATTCGGTAAGCCTAGGTGAAGTACAGTAAAATACCTCTATCTCGAA
>CAJDSM010015105.1:0-13051 GCA_903981925.1 Ostrea lurida
GCTAACGCAGGCAGGCGACACAACAAAACACTCATGTCTTCGTCATAAGAAAAACCCTGAGAGAGCACGAGTGACATCATACTTTCGCTTTCTGCAGAAGCCACTTACATATATGTAGTTGTCCATTGGGGAAGTTTACGTTAGAAATTGATAAAGCAATTAAATGTAAGTGACAAAGGATTGTAACTGGAAGTGATAACAATTAGAAAAATTATTTTTTTACGAATATTACCTGGCGTGAGTGTTCAAATTAAAGATCTTAAGTAAGAAAATAGGGGTTGAAGCGAGCGGGTATGCAAAATGGCGTCTTCCCTTATGTATTTTTACTAAGGGTGTTTTGTTTTGGTTTTTTTCTACACAAGCCCCTATGCTTGTTCTAAAAATTGTAAGTTGTGGACTTTTTAAGGAGATTTATGATTCTCTTTTAATTGGCAAGGTTAGGTGAAGCTCACTAGTATTTATGCCCATTTTCACATATTTCAATTCTACTGATAACATTGCAGACGCCTGCGCACATAAAGTAGATTTCAAGGAGCTGGTGTTCATCATTCATGTTGCAAAAAACGAAAATAAAACAAACCCTTGTCCTCATTTGTTTTGCGATCTTTCACTATCCATATGTCTTCTACGGTGCCATACTTTTCAAACGCCTCTTTAAATGTATCTTCTTTTATTCCTTTGCCGCACAAGATGAATAATCGACTGTTTGGAGGCTTAACATCCTCTTGTAAATCCCTATGTCTTTTGTCATGCGGTCTGAACGCCATTTTTTCTTTTTTAATGTAGGAAGATAGTAAATCGACCACAAAATGTTTCGAGTAAGGAAAAATACTGTAAGGAACAATAACTCTGCTAGAATACAGTAGTTCTTTAATTTAGAAGCTGAAATATATAACTCAGTTTTTCCCCTACAGAAGTAATCTCCTCATTAAAATTTGTAGATGCCAATGATAAATGACCAAATTAGGGAAGGGGTATATTACAGGTGTCCTGGTGCTTGGGTTCAGGCCACTCCACCCCCCTCCCCGAATAACCTAAAAAAAAAAATTTTTAATTAATAATAATTTGTTGTTCAAAGTTTAGAAACTGTTTAGCTGTGTACTGAATGAACTTGTAATTTTAAAAAATTTGCTTTAAACGGACGTTTTCTAGCGTATTCAATATATTTAAACTTTAATCTATTTCTCCTACTCTGTCTTTCTTATACTCTTCTCTGGTCTTTCTTATATTCAAAATCTCCCTATTTAGATGTTTTTTTCTTTTTGTATATATATGAACTACTTATATATCTGATTTATGTGAACAAAAAAAAATTAAAAAAAAAAATAAAAAATAATAATAATAATATGTAGTGTTGGGCATTTAAGCCACTACTATTGAAAGTATTTACTTCGCGTTGTGTTTTTATGAGTATTTATAAAGTGAGCTAACCCTTGTAAGTTTGAGTCCGCCTATAGTGAGGCTGGTAATTAAATGATAAATAGTTTTAAACCTTTGATCAAATAAACAAAACGTAAGACAAAAATATCAATTAACAAAATAATAATCCCAGGGAATGAATTGGCTAAGGTAACTTAACAAGAAAAATAGAGAAATAATGAAAGAATGAGGGGGAGACTACTCCTGATAATTACCTTGTTACAAGGCTTGGCTCCCGAAGCAGCCCCGAGCACAGTTGTTACCCGGTTTAAATAGTGGTCTCAACAATAGAACGAAGGTAAGAGTGAACTCTTATTGATATTTGATAGTAAATTGTAATAAAATACGTTTGAAAATAAAGGATAACTCTCTTCCGTTTTCACTTAGTAAACAAATGGAAATACGAAGATAGGAATTTACATAGATGAGTAAGTAGACTAAAGTTAAAGGCATATTGTCTAACAAATCTCAAATTTTTATTTCACTTAGAATGCATTGAAATCGTAAGATTATGATGATATTAAATTAAATATTTGTTACCAATATGATTATTTACTGTTAATCTTACTCCAAACTAATAAAATACAGTTTCTTGAATTCTTATCGGGAAGACAAAAATTCGATTTAGCCCCGCCTTTATTCATATTGACCCCTAGTTTAACTCGTTCGAAAGCAATTCGCGCGTGCTCACACGGAGTTACCAAGGGGCCTCAACGACAAAAAATTCTCAAAATGACTAACAGCACAATGAAAATTCAAGTTTTCAAGTACATATAAACAGGAAGTTAAAAAAGATAATACAGCAGTTCATAGAATATATCAAAGTAATAGTGTGTATTTTTCTTCAACTGTTAACCTTGCTGTGTGCCTATAGCATTGTGACGTCGTCTTCTGACGTTGTCGACAGTTATCGGAAACGTCATCAGAATCTTTGGTATATTCGTATAATTAATCAGATTCTCTGGGCAGACAAACTTCACCATAACGACAATTATATCATTTTATTTTTTACAATTTACCATTTTTACTCCTTTTTAATCTTTTTAACGTCAATACGCATTAGTTTCTGCTGATCAAAAAAATACAAATGTGTTAGACAATATGCCTTTAAATAAATATAGAGATCATAAATACACCTATACTACCACAAATAATAACATGGCACGAGCCTTGTTTACATAATAAATTAAGATTGGAAGTGCTGTATCTTAATTGAAACTCAACAAATGACATTGAATTTTTTGCTGACCATTAGAAATAACACAATTAAGTATGTTTTAAAGCATTAGAAATAAAATATATAATTTAGCTCAAAAAGTGTCCATGTCCCTTTAAAGTTAAAGGTCAGTAATTTAAGCTTGAGAACTTATTTTATATGCATGCACTGTATCATTAGTGGATTTTATATCATTAATGGTTGCTACAATGCACCTCACATTTGGAAATAATATCTGTCTCTCCATTTCTGTCTTGCCTGGTCTCAGTAAAATATGTATAAATGTAACAAATCGTGAATGCCTCACTGCTACCAAACTTGAATATTGATAAAAGCAAAAGACCTCGAAATTAATTAACACCATCCTTGGTCTTTCAGGTCACGTGACAGTTATAATTGTTCGGCTATTATGTATGTTGGTCGTAATGATATGAGCATTCAACAATAATGTCCATTACCACACTATTTAGAATTCTTAATGACTCTGCATGCTTCATAAATCATCTTTTTAATTAATGTGTTTTAATTACTTGCTAAAATAATTCAGTGGAAGGAAAGGTAATACTGAGACCGACTGATGTAATTTAATCAAAGAGAGAAGCACGTAATCGCCACAGGTTTACCTGTAAAAACATTGTAAAATCGTTACCGCATGTTATGTACTTCTGTCGTTTCACAGGCGCTTGACGTTTCATATCAATATAATAAAAAAAATTTATTCCTGTGTCAATAAGTTAGTACACAGGAATAAATTTTTTTATATTATTTTGACTATGAAACGTCAAGCGCCTGTGTTCTGTTTCTATAAATTGACTGGAGGAATAAACAGCCCCCCCCCTAAAAAATCACATATGATATGTTGACTAAGAAATTTTGTAACCAACTCTCTACATGCATCGTTGCATGGACACCTGTGCAATTGTTTCATCTTTCTATTCACCACCATGATCGACCTCTCCTTTCACCTATATATCTCGTATATACCATTTTGATTCCCGTGAAAATCCAGCTAAGAATAGGTCTTCAATCCAGGTAAGAATAGGCCTTCAATACCCAAGTTGACGAAAAGGGGCGGTCCTTCAGATGAGACCGCAAAATTAAACCGAGGTCCGTGTCCACAGCAGGGTGTGGAACGATACAGCATCCCTCCCTGCTCAAAGGCCATAAGCGTACCGCCAGCATTGGCAGCCTTTCACCGGTGACGTCTCCATGTGAATGAAATACATTCGAACGTGGGTACGTTAAACAATACATGTATATACAATGTACAGCCAACCTGTTATTGACCAGTAGGATTCACGTGGGTGGGCTACAAAGAGATAGAAGAAACAGTTTTAGCGTGGTCCAATTGACACCAGCTTTAGATGGAGAACATAGGCCTATGAGAAGGCGAACATATCGAACAGTGATCGATCAATCTTGTAAGCCTCCACAAAATACAATTCAAGAGTTGGGCAAACACAGACCATGCACTGGATGCACCAGAGGTGGGATCAGGTGTCTAGAGGAGGATTAAGCATCCCCTACCGACCGGTAATACTCGCAGGAGGGTAATTTGTACACTGAAGTAGGACCACGTTTGAATATTTGCATGAACCCTGCATGGTTCAACACGTGTCGTCTGTCTGGGACCATATCATCAAAAGGACACCCACCTACTGCATAACGGATCTGAGTAAAGAATGCCTTAACTGCATCAGACAGCATTTGACCCAATGGCAGGTTGTACTGGTAAACTATATAGATCGTTATGACGACCATAGAATTGGCAAAATCATTACTTTTAACTTGACTGTTAAAACCAACTTGTTTGTAAGTAGCCTGACTCGAAAAAGTTCTGGCGTATTGCAGATGATGATGGAATTAATGTTGCTACATAAAGAAGCAAGGGGATTGACGAGGGAGAAACTGAAATCTTCCCTCTTGCCATACAGTTGAGTTGTTAGTTTGCCGTTAATGTCTATATTCAATAAAATATCGAAGTACGAAGCGGACGTGGAAGAATCTGTGGTGTTCTTTATTTCTAGTTCGACTGAGATATATCGAATTGAAA
Source organism: Ostrea lurida (assembly GCA_903981925.1). Lineage (NCBI taxonomy): Eukaryota > Metazoa > Mollusca > Bivalvia > Ostreida > Ostreidae > Ostrea > Ostrea lurida. Next base: position 4,689 of record CAJDSM010015105.1, read on the forward strand.
TATGAATGGAAATGGTTATATCATTAATAGAAAAACAACGTCGATATATCTAAATGTCGATTTAAAGACCACCTAGATATTTTGATTTTCTTCTTATGTATAAGCTTTGAATAAATTTTGTCTCACATGAATATAAAAACAGGTCAGCTATAGCTAAGGAGCACAATACGTGTCCATGGGAATTCCTATTAACAGACTGTTGGAAGACCTGATCACCCAAGACTACGCACAAGTACTCTGAAGTTGATATAAAAGCAATGCAGGAGTTCCTCATCGACAAAATCTTTGTAGTTTTTGGTAATCAGGTCTTTCAACATCTGTTGAATTGCTATGGCAGTCTGTTGAATTGCTATGGGCAGTCTGTTGGAATTGCTAATGGGCACTCTGCTTGGAACTTGCTTATGGCACTGCTGCTTGGAATGGCTATGGGAACTCTGTGGACATGGTCTATGGGCAGTCTGTTGGAAATGGCTATGGGCACTCTGTTTGCGAATGGCTATGGCACGCTGTTTGGAATGGCTTTATGGCCACTCTGTTGGAATGGCTTATGGGCAACCTCTCGTTTGGAATGCTCATGGCGCACTCCGTTGGAATGGCTATGGGCACGCACACTGTTGGAATTGGCTATGGGCACCTGTCTGTCTGGAATGGCTATGGGCACACTGTTCGATTTGCTATGGGCCACTCGTTGGAATATGCTATGGGCAGTCTGTTTGGAATTGTTGATGGAGCTGTTGCGAATGCCACTTCCTGTTGGAATTGCTATGGGCACTTCTGGGATGGCATTGCTATGGGCACTCTGTTGGAATGGCTATGGGCAGTTCTGTTGCGAATGCTACTGGGCACTCTGTCTGGAATTGCTATGGGCACTCTTGGGTGAATTGCTTATGGGCACTCTGTTGCGAATTTGCTATGGGCCACACTTGTTCTGAATGCTATGGGCACTCTGTTGGAATTGCTATGGGCACAAATTGTGCTCCAGTGTTTGCTGACCTGTTCTATATTCTTATGAGGTAGAATTTATAATGATTTATATTGATATGTCGATACGATATATTTCGGTGAACTAGAAATAAAGGATAACACAGAGCCATCCACATGTGTTTTTAGTAAACATTGAACATAGACAAACTCAATTTTATGACGAACGGGACGTTTTCAGCGTCTATTTCCCTTATATATATTTATCTATGTGGCAACTTTCCATCATCACAATCATGCATATGGTGTTTATGTCTCAACTTATTCAATACACAAGAGTTTTTGAATCGAAACAGGTTATAATACTGAGAAACAAGTTGATGTTGCAGGGGTTTCAACAGTCGCGTTTAAAATCAATTCTTTGGTCGATGTAACAATACAACTTGCTTTTGAATTAAATGCTGTCTGACTTGTTCAATGCCAATTGTTAGGCCGTTTGTTTTTTTATACAATGAGTTTCACAATGGATTACTCCGTTTTCCTGATCAAGACAATACATGGGCTCACGGTGGGAGTGACCGGTTGACAGGGGATGCTTATACACCTCCTAGGCACATAAGCCCTCCTTTGGAGTATCCAGGGGTCCGTGTTTGCACAACCTTTGTTCCGCATACTTTTTGGTACCTATATATGTCTATGAGATTGATCAAGTAGAGTGCCGTTTACTCAGTATATTTTCTCCCTTTTATCTGACATGTGCCGAACGGTATATACATAATTCCTCCAACTGAACTCTAAAACTAGTAAAATATGCTAAAGATTAGACAGGATTCTTGGAACCTGTAATTATTCTATGAATCTGTAAGCCGATATAATTTGAAAAATATTGACAATTTGAATAGTTTATATAATAGTATCCCCCCCCCCCCCCCCCCCCCCCCCCGACGTTTCAAAAGTGGGAGGGATGCGCAGTATTGACCAGTCCCTAACTAACCCAATGGTTTCCCGATCGTGGGTTACTAACAAATAGGCCTAAAGAAAGACAGAAAAAGTGCAAGAGCACCAGGCCCAGAGTTCGTTTGCAAAGAAAAATTCAATGAGTACGAAACATTCGATGATCGCATTATCTATGTGTATAACGTTCGTCGTCATTTCCGGTGTCAGCAATTCGTGAGACGTGGATGAACAGAAGATACATACTATCCGCTCTCTGTGTGGATTACAGCTGTTAAATATTGATTGTAGGTGCAAATTTCCCGCGGAAATTCTGCCGTAAGGGTCCACACGGATTTATACTCAGCAATATCTGCAAGCTAGCCACGGTTGTATTTTTATCGATCTGAGACCGACTCGTCATAAATTTCGACTGATTGACCTGAGTGACAAGTGTGTCGTATGAGAATGCTTGCATGGTGGCATTAATGATCGTGGGCGAAAAAAAAAAAACAGCCATGGAAGAGTGAATGGTTGACAAAATGTGAGTTATTATGTGAACGTTTGTACTTGCAGAAAATACTCAAACAGGAAGGAAATCAGTCTAACGAGAATGAATTCAGAACTTGGTGTTGGTTAGATATCACTAATCCGTTTTATTTTGTATATTTTATTGTAAAAATTCCCCTCATCAATACTGTTGATTCTGCACACAATGATCATAATATCAGATGATTTCAACATTTTTTAATTTTGAAAGCATTGAGACAAAGTGTCTTTTGAAGTCCTTTATTGGTCGTACAGATAAGATAAGTTTATTCCAATTTTGGAACCCAGAGGGCATAACAGTTCAGAAGGGAAGTTACAATTTCATGAATCACAACCTACATGTACAAAACAGAGTACTGTAGAGAGTGGCAAATTACTATTTGTAAACTTTCATAAATTAGTGCAATAAACTTGCTTTTTGTAGGTTTAGTTTAACCTAATAAATTATATATCTTGAATAGTGTTTGTTTGCATTAGATTTCAGTTTTATACAGGTTGCTATTTAATGATGCTGATCAGCATTTAAAAAACAAAAACAGAACTCTAGGGAAAGAATATAACTATTAATCATAGATGAAATTAACTGCCACATCACTCAATACTTTGTGAATCCAAAAATAATAACAATACTAATAGGGATCAGGATGTTGTAAATCATCAATAAATTGTACATGCATGTTGTTTTCTGGTCAAAATATTGCTCAAAACAAACACTTTAGTGATAAATATTGCAATGTTTATTCATAATTATAATTAATGTAAGTTTAGTATAAAAAGTAAGTAAGCCAATGTTTACATTAGAGACACTGTGGAATCACCATTGTTCGTGGGGGGCCAATGTTCGTGGATTTCTTGGGTCACTCTTACCCCCGAATTTTGCTGTTCGTATTATTTATCAATTACCCACATAATTACGTCCCCACGAACCAGCAAAATTTTGGTTACCCATGAACATTGGCCCCCACGAATTAAAATGATTCCACTGTATCGGTAAAAATATCCAATTTAGTTGCATAAAAATTTGAAATATCCATACTCTCTTTAGTTGTACAGATCTGTCCTTTATATCAGTCTTCTTATGACAATGTTGACAATACAAATTCTCAAGTTTTTGCATTGACAGCAATTGATTTATACGCCTGTAGAGCTTTTTATGAAAGAAGTAAAAAGAAACACAAGACATATGATATTGCCTTCTACTCCATTGCGGCCAATCTCTGACGATAGACATACATAATTAAGGTTTAGTACTTACGGTGTTGATAAATTTATCTTATAGTAAAAGAAAGACATGGTATCTCACCACTATATTCAACCGATAACCTACAGTTAATATAATATTGAAGCGAAATCCACTTCAAGTTTTGACCCAAAGCTCAATCAACAGATATCAATTACCTAGCCTTGCTTCAATCTGTTAATTCATCAGACTTTACGATATCTGAAAAAACGTAGTCGCTAATACGACCTTATCTTAATTATCTCCTCCACGAATAGCGAGGATATATGGCAGGAAGTACCGGATATTATCGCTCATCAGGTTTATCATTAAGCGACAACAAGACGAGAAAGCCAAGAAGACGCGAGGTCATTTGACAGGGATACCGACTTGTACTATGTTAGACCTGTGAGTTTGACTGAAGTGAGGAGCAGTGAATTGAACCACGCGACACATATGAGATGTCTCCCGTGTGAGATGCATAACACCCCTCCCATGTGTTAGAAAAGTCTTAGAACCCATTATAGAGGTGTAGGGTTTTTTATAGTCTGAGTCTGACAAGAATGTGTCCTGTTTGGGACCTGACAACAGTGTGAGATATTGCATAAATAACGCTGTCAGTCTTAAACAATCTTGACTGCATGACACTTTCAAAAAAATTTAATGCACATGAAAGAACATACTCTGTACCGATGCTCCTCAACTGGGGGCGACAGCGAAGTTGAACGATCCGCACATGGGTTTGAATTTAACATTATGTAAGATAATGTAGACAACTCTAAATCCATAAATGGGTGCTTCATCTAGATATGAAGTCCCGTTATTTCACTACCTAAGATATATAAACAACATGATGGCTGAAATCCACCTGGCTCAATTTGTAGAACACAGAGTACCTTTTATCTCTGGATGTATGTATTTGAGATTTAAAAGATAATAAAATCATAACTACAGCCGAATCAAATAAAAGTATCATTGCACCCAGCCCCATTCCTATCTGAATGTGAAAAAACTGTGTAACAAGCTATGACCACACCAAAACATCAGCCTAGCTGATAATAAAATAGATCAAAGCCAGAGGGAAAAAGAAACACGCCGAGGAGAACAAGACCAGTGCCCAATTAAATGATATAGTCCGAAAAAGGTTGTTAAACCTTCAATTTGGTCAGCCTTGCCTCATTTAAATAATTTAGAGCAGAGAAGAAATTAGGTTTACTTCACAAATTGTGTGCAAAAATTGAAATTTGTTGGGACTGTGAAGGAGAATGTATGATCAATAAGGCACCCTAAATGTAGAATTTGTTTCTCATATTTGGGGAATGTTGAAGCAAACTTGGGGAATAACCCCTGCCATTTCGCCATGGGAATGGTGGCCTTTATTTGTTGGCCCCTTAGTCCCTTACAGACCCTAAAAATCCCTGTCGGTGTACAATGCAACAATACGATCATTGTTATAGCGCGAAATATACTTAAAGTAGAGCTCTAATGCGCTTGACAATCATTGGCAATAAAAAGACATAAACAAAATAATAAAACCAAATGATGTAGTTTGTAGAAACATGATGCCCCCGGATTCCACATGCCAGAGGAAAGGGGCTTGCCAAAAGGGATTAAGCATGTGAATAATATGTATGAAAAATCTATCACTCTTACCTAATTCCAAAAGTTATGGCCAATGTTTAAAAGTTTTTGAAAAAGTAGGTCAAACTTCAGGTCAGGAGGTCAAAAATTTTGTCACCAGTCGAAAGGGCTTGTCATAAGGAATATGAAAGTCCCATCACTTGCCATTCAATAAAGTTATGGCCAATTATGACAAACGACGGACAAATCGAAGATTCCGGGGGCATAAAATACAGATAATAAAAACTGAGTTAACTGTTTTCTTAAAATGTTGTCAAAATTATCCGATAATCTGATACACATACAACAAGACTTGTACACCAAAGAGAATGACGAAATCTCAGTCACAGTTCGTGTTTATTTGCTGTAAAATTCTATCTATTCATACTACTCTTGTTACAACATGAAAATTTATGTAAAATCATAAATATCTACTAAGTTTGAACCACGAATAGGGTATATTTTCCTCAATTATAATTAAACTATTGGGAAGATCAACTATTAGGAAGGTATCGGATGTATAAATATTCTAATCGACTCAGAGACTTGACAACACAACACCACCCAGCGCAATAAAATCAACAAATGACAACAGCAGACGTTCACATCCTCACCTCCACCTGTTATTGGCAATTAACAAGAAACACACTCTTCTACACCCATGACTGGTAACACAGACACACAGCACTTCCATCTCTCAACCCCACTGCTGATTTAACACAAATACACACACACACCTCCCGCCCCCACTACAGCACATCCCCATGCACTGAAATCACAAGCCTAACCACCCCCCCCCCCCACCCCACCCAAGAAACTGACGACACATTAACCTCCAAAAGATGTCCCTGAAAACCGTTAACCTTTGGAAGGAGTTTTCCCAGAAACCCCCTGCTCCTCGCCTGTCACTGATGCTTCTGGACTCGCTCCAGCTGTTGGGGCTACTTTTTACAGTTGGTGTTGTGCACCTGTTAGCCCGACAGTCCGTGAAGTACATGAGGATGAAGACATCCAGAAGGAACCACACCGAGGGAGTGTCACCAGAGAGATTATCTTAGCAAGGTAATGGAGACGGAATTCGGACTGACCATTCTGTACTTCGCTAAAATCACCGAAATCAAGAACATTACTATCTCAGGACATTCACAACCTGAAAGAAAGAACATTACAATATAGAGTTGAAATCTATATCCTATCAGCCATGTTCATATTTCCCAATATATGATTTGTGCCTGTTGGTGAAGGCCAAAAAAGAAAAGAACAAGATGTGTTGTGAAACACTGTTGCCCCCGGATTCCACATGCCAGTGAAAGAGACTTGCCAAAAGGATTATGCATTGTAACTATGAAAAATCTATCACTTACCATTCAATGTTTAAGAGTTTGAAAAGTAGGTCCAACTTCAAAGTCAACGTCAGGAGGTAAAAATGTTGGTACCAGTAGAAAGGGCTTGTCAAAGGGAACACACATGTGTAATATGAAAGTCCAACATCTTGCCATTCAAAAGTTATGGCCAATGTTAAAGTTTTGAAAAATAGGTCAAACTTCAAGGTCAACAATTATGGTACCAATAGAAAATGGCTTGTCATAAGGAACACACAAGTGTAATATGAAAGTCCCATCACTTACCATTCCAACACGTTAGAGCCAATGTTAAAGTTTTTGAAAAGTAGGTCAAACTTCAGGTCAAGGTGAGGAGGTCAAAAATTATGGTATCAATAGAAAGGGCTTGTCATAAGGACACACATGTGTAATATGAAGTCCCATCACTTACCTTTCAAAAGTTATGGCCAATGTTAAAGCTTTTGAAAAGTTGGTCAAACTTCAAGGTCAAGAGTCAACAATTATGTACCAGTAGAAAGGGCTTGTCATAAGAACACACATATGTATTAAATATGAAAGTCCCATCACTTGCCATTCAAAAGTTATGGCCAATGTTAAGTTTTTTGTGGACAAACGGACAGACCAAAAACTATATGCCCCCGAATCGAAGATTCCGGGGCATAAAAACATGTGTTTACTGTCACCTGCTGGAAAAAAATTGGTTGGTAGGTTGGCAGTTTTTTTTTTGCTATTTAGTATGTTTGATGTTTGTATATACATGTATGTATTGTCATTTGAGTAATTATTATATGCTTACAGTTTTAAACAACCTGTCAACTGCTTGGATGTTGTCATCTTGTGCAAAGTGGGGTAATAGTCAGTTAAGCTCTGGAGAGAGACAATAATTTTTGAACATTACAAATTTACCAACAAAAGGTGTTAGGGCGCGGGTGAAAAAATTGGGTCGGTCGGACGACAATAAACACAAATTATTTTTTTTTGGCCTAACTCAACCACACTATTACTATTAGGTTTTGTTACTGACTGTCTACAGAAATATGTCGGGTTGTTCAATTCCATAGAAGGCGAGGCGAAGCCTCGCCTTCTATGGACTTGACAACCCGACATATTTCTGTAGACAGTCAGTAACAAATCTAATTAAATAAGTGTTTGTTTTGTCGAGGACCAAATATAGACAGCACAGTATGACGAAAAGTTAGTTTCAATACTAAAAAAGACGTAACGTCCGCCATGTTGCCGTCTATATTTTGCTACTCGCCGTCTAAAGAAATTTAGACGGCAGTCACATGACGTGTTTCCACCAATGACAGAGCGACATCTAGCTGAGGCAAAACAAAGATGGATGGACAGACAGTAAGCAAAGTCCCCATAGACAGTCTATGCCCATTGCAAGGTTCACATCGCATGTTAAACTTTGTAAACTTTTCAATTTTTTAAGCAAAATTATTTCTTTCTTTGCCTAAAATGATTTTAAACGTGTTTTGAAAATAAATATTATGATATAGTTTTTCAAGTTTGAGACCACTCAAACTTATCCTACGGACGCCAGTGGCCAAATTAATTTCAACCTGAGCCGTACTGTAGTCAAGAAATTAAATATGTTCAATTGTTACACTCAAGACGGATGATGAAGGATGCTGAACAATTGTAATATCTATCTCATCTTAGTTTACTCAGATGACCTATCAATCCCACCAAACGTTCGAATTGAAAATTTTACAATTTGGGACCTAAGTGACGTTCAAATTGAAAATTTACAATTTGGACCTAAGCTGACG
>CAJDSM010015106.1:0-27964 GCA_903981925.1 Ostrea lurida
CCCCAGTCGGATATAGCCGACGTAACAGTAGGAACTCCGCCTTTGGTGCTATTTCTAATTAGTCCTCCATTATACACAACAGTTGATCATTTTCATGATAGCTCGTTATGAGTTTTTGGAGTGCATTTGTTTATAGCATTGTGTTGCATGTAGTGTTACTCTAATTGGTAATATTTATAGTCGTTGTGAGTTCAATTTGAATGCAATTTTTACAGTTGCGTTAAACAGGTGTATCAGCTATTTCAGTTAGGGGTATTGTTTTATAGCTCGTAAAATATGCGTTTTGGGTTTGGGGGTGGCAGGCATAGGGTGTTAGCAGCGCGTTAAGTATGGTAGAATCAGAGAAGAGTACGATGGATGTATGTCAACAAAACTATTTTACATTAGTGTGAACAGTCACTGTTAATTCTCCCTTTAAAGGTGTGCGGGGCTGCCCCTCCCTCCCGCGCCTCCTTTCGAGAACATAAGCTTATATATTATAGATGATGTTGAGATGACTTAATCTGATTAGAATCGAAGTAAGGAGAGACTACGAGTATAAATAAATTGCACTCTACTGTTTATTCAGAAATGAATGATAAAACTATCAAAGATATGATAAGATGTAATGTATTATTATGTGTAATCGATGTTGGATGACAGATACTTACACTTGAGATTTTATCCCCCCCCCCCTAACTATTTGGATTTAGATTTTTATCCGACATCAATCATTTGAACTCGTCCCCTATTAAAGTGGAAATAACTTGTAATCTAGTTTTGTAATAGCATCAAAATTTGATTGGACATTCAAGTATACAATATACATGTACACCTCATTAACATATGACTTGTGAAACCAAGGATCTCAGGATCTCAAAGTCTCCCACAACATCGAAAAATTTACAATGCAAAATCTATAATATAAATTTTCAAATCTACTACATGTAATTACATGTACAATAATGTATATGACTTAAGAATTAATAGTGAATAAACAATGTACTGTCTATTGCTGTAAAGATAAGATTGTTTTTGAAAATACATTTTAAACATCTAAGACAAAAACAAAACAAAAAATGCCAACAGACCAACACACTCATCCCGAACAATGAACAAAGCAAATGCAGACTATTTGGAGATGACAGGAAACCAAAGTGGCCATATTGGGATTCAGATAATAGAAACACTGCATGTACCCAAGAACTTTTATTTACAATTCCATGAATTTGATTCCTTTATAAGAAATGTATTTGCAATGAAAACTAGTGTTGTTACAATAGTCGCCGACTATCGAAAAATTGTCGCTGAAAGCAGCACTTGGCAACAATCGATTATAAAAATTGGACATCGATTGTCGCTGACTATTCTGGAAATAGTATTATTCACTGTAACAGCTTCAGTTTTAATATTACTTAGGGATATAACTTTAAACTTTCTCGTAAATATGACTGACAAATATGAAGTAAATCTATGACTAAACTCCGAAGCAACTAGATCTAAAGTGTTATGGGCATATCTGTCACTCAAAATGAATGTCATATGTGTACTTCATTCAATATGCAACTTTAAATGGAAGTTCATGTAATCAATTTTATAATCGATTGTGTACTGCCGATTCGATTCAATAATCGATGGTAAATTCTGTTCGATTTTACAACACTCAAACTCAAAATTCAATATATTCTAAAAGCTTAGTGAAGATAGTTTTGATAGTAATCTGCTTTTAGAAAATATGTCTCTAAATTTTTTGGCAGAGAATTACAGAAACCATTATTGCCACTTCGGAGCTCTACAAATTATTTTTCCATCGTGATCTCTGGTATATATTGACGTATCATGTAGTTGCAGAACTGTAGCTCGCTGAAAAAATATTGGAACAGATCAGAGACTTCGAATCTGTTGGACAATATATCTATTCAGAGAGCTACAGATCCACAGCTATGTGTCATACAGCTGTTTAAAAGGATTAAATCGTGACAGGTAAACGACACAGTCAGGAAATCAGAGAAACAGTCTACCCTGATCAGAAATACTCCTATCAACACTTTGCACGTTACGTCCCTTGGCCGCCATCATTTGGACAAAGAGTCGTGTTCCCCTACGTTGGCTTTTATTACTGATCTGTATCTTTGTCATTTGATATTTTTATATCAATTGCAGTAAACTACGATAATGCCCCAGGGTGGGGCAACCCAGAAACTTGTATGAAAATTTGATAATTCGCTACAACAGTTGTAATATCTTACATTTGGTAGGATAAAGAAGTAAGTCTGGACTTTTATCTGATTGGCCTTTGACTGAGCCAGCAAAAGGGACGTAACTCACCGCGAAATGTTGATAAGCTTATTATTCAGGTGAAGTACACATGATCTGAGAAATGATACCACAATGAGCATTCTGTTTATGAGTCTAAAAAACACTTACATGTAAAAATAATACTGTACTACAGAACCATACAGCCTCACAAATAACGAAAACATCATGTCACTGGCTTAGGGAACTCAACATGTGTCAAATTTGCGACATATATGAAAGCACTTGCACAAAATAATTTTGAATATTAAGTACAATGCTATACTTTCTTTTTGATAAAGCCTCTGGAATTAAAGTCTGCCCTACATTATGAATTCCCCTATTACCAAACAAAACAAGTGCAACATTAATATACCACACGGAAATGAGCTTACTTATAAACAATCTAACAGAACTGGTTGGATTTGAACAAACATGTCAACACATTATACAACATATTTCACAGTCTTGCAGTGCTTGGTAAGATAATATGCTTAATCAACTACACAGAGCCTGCATAATATACCTCAATAAATTAACAGATCCCTCTGATTATAAAAACAATTAGCATCTATACATAATCATCTTCCATAAATCATCTAATTATACATATACATTGTATATATAAATCTAACATTCTTCTGAACATGACCTACTTTTAACCAGCCATCCACATACATGTAGAACACTTGAATACTGTACATTACTATTTACACGCAATTTCGCAAGATTAGCCATTTGCAAAAATTTAGCTCTTCAACATAACCTCTTCCACATAGAAGACTTAAGAAATAACTGATGATTCACAAAATTGTCTCATGAATTAATATATCATTATACCTTTGCAAAAATAAGATCTCGAAAAATAATAGTATTCTACATTACTTAAAATGCACAAGCATACTATACAAAGAGATAAAAAAAAAAAAAAATCAAGTATTAACAAAACATATAACGAATTACAAGGATCTAATCACTTCATAACGACGAAGCTGATCATGAGAGAATGTATCATTGACTCCATCAATTCTTCAACGGCAAGCTCTTGGTCAGGTTAGTTTCAATTCCACACACAAATGACTTCAACACACACGATTACGTGACTAGAAATCCAAGCACCAATCTGGATATGCATGTTCTGACACGGATTTGACTCTGTAATTTGATTGGTGGGTCTTTAACCTCTGACCCTTGGGTGTGCGAGATTGGTTTGAGAACAGGATGTCAATCACTGATTATTGCACGAGCAAAAGTGACAAATATCACTACCATTTCATATCTGTTAGAACCCATTTCTGTCTGACACTTCCATCGCATGACCCTGAAATGGAGCAAGAATACATCTTTATTATATTTCTGTCGAACACTGCCATTGCATGGCCCTGGAATGGAACATGAATACACCTAAGGACTGAATACTGCACTCATATAGAGGTGGTTCACTATACTTTGTAGGAGTCTATTAAATCAACATAGAATGGTTTAATAATGAAACACATGATGATGTGATAGGTATATAAATGTAAAAAAAAAAAAAAAAAAAAAAAAAAAAGCAGGGTGCAACCAGAGGCACATCCGACCAGCTCAGACTGGTAAAAGCTTGGTCTGGTCTGGTTTATTTTCTTTTATGGTAGCCCGACTGGTCATGTAAAAATGTCATACTTAATATCAACCATTTTAACTGAAATTTTTGTGAGATATTTTTACCAGAATGGTAAGAAAGGGTTTTTGTTGTTTGCAGATTTTGGGGATATTTTTGCCCTTGGTCTTCATAAACCTTACAAAGACATGGAGATGCTCTCTCCGTTACACTCACCAATGGACGGTGCATCCTTATCATTCGGCCCCGCTGCTCCGAGACATTGCTTACTGTTCAAATGCTTTATCTCTAAAGTCTAAAAAGAAAACAAAGCAAATATTTACATCAAATCTCAGTGAGAAATTAGTAAAGGATTATAATCTTTAACATTAATTGCATTTATCTACATTCATTTATATTTTCATAAATTAGTAATATTATAATTCTTTTGAACTCTTTTCTTGCAGTGTAAGTGTCCAATTTGTATTGATAGTACATATAAGCAGAGTGTCCGATTTGTATTGATAGTACATATAAGCATAGTGTCAGATTTGTATTGATAGTACATATCAGCATAGTGTCCGATTTGCTGCTTATGCTACACGTATCTAGATTTCAGCTTTAATGATACGTCTTATTCATAGCAAGTTGGATATGTAATAAAGGCACAAAACCTATTAATTCATATCTATGTTGTCTGGATGATTGTTTTTCCTATGTTTGCGAAGAAACAAAGATTGCGACACAATCTTATAAATAACAAGAGCAACGCAAACGTGTAGCAACTTATGCTTCATGGCCCAGACAGTGGTAAACCCACTGAAGTGCATTTGACCATGTTCACAGCGACCTGACAATCCTTAGTTCTAGGGCAAACAAATCTGGAAATATTATATGAAATCCTGCCGACTCACTTTGAAAAGTTATGGCCTGGACAGAATGTTAAAACCACTATGCTTTGCATATGTGACCTACCTCAAGGTTCGACTGACAATTTCCTCGGTCTAGACCCAACAATTCTTGTTGAAAGATTTATTCCAAATACACATGCACTCAGTGCGAAACTTAGTGGTCCGACAAGTTATTCAAAGCCACGATGGTATTGCGAGCTTCGACATTCTGACCAGTGAGCCTTGGTCTCAAGGGTCACAGGCACTTCCTTGGATCTTAGGACAAACAGTTTTCTTGCGAAATACTTTATTCTGAATCCATGCACTTCGTGAAACTCTACGGTCCGGCAAAGTAAAAACCACTATGTGCATTGTGGACATCTTGATCATGACCAGTAGACCTTGCGCTCAAGTTAATGACACTTGCCATTGGGTCTTAGCACCAACAATTCTGTGAAATATTATTTACAATCCCATGGCACGTCGGTGAAAACTGTATGAGTTCCGACAAGGTTTAAACCATGATGTGCATTTGACGCTTGAACATTAACCATGAACCTTGCGCTCAAGTGCATGCACTATTCTGTGTGTCCATGGACAACAAGTTCTGTTAGAATATTTTCCAAGTCCATTGCACTCAGGTCAAAAGTTAATAGCCGGACACTGTCTGTATAACCAATTAATGCGTGTAGTGACCTTGACCTTTGGTGACAATAACCTTGGATCAAAGTCATACACTTCATCGTGCCCTGCTTTAGGTCCAGGCATACAATTTCTGTGGAAAATATTGGTTCAAGTCTACGAAAGACGGAATCAGGAGTCTATGGCCCAGACAAACTAGTTTGCCAATGTGATGAAACTTATCTATGTGTTATAGTGACCATGACAACTTTACCCGAATAACCTTTGGATCGAAGGTCATGACACTATCCTTAGGTCCCAGCGGGCAACAATCTGTGAAATATTATTCAAATCTACAAAAAGATTCAGGGTTATGGCTCCGGACAAGACTATTTGTCGAATGTTTAAACAATCTATGATATGTGTTATCAGTGACCACCTTGACCCCTAGTCTGACCAATAACCTTTGATCAAGGTTCATGACACTTCCATTAGCGTCCAGGGCAACAATTCTGTCGAAAATATTGTTCAGATCTACAAAGAGGTTTCAGGGAGTTATGCCCGGACAAACTATTTCGACGGACGCGATGTAGCGCCGGAACAATGCCATAACATAATACGTCCCGTCGTCTGAAGACGGGCGTATAAAAAGTTCATGTATATACATCCAAGCCTCTTCCTTTTGTTAGCTTATCTAAATGTGCTGCAGCTGTTGTGAATAGGTTTCGTGTTTTGACATTATTATATCCACATGTATACATTTGTGATTTCCCAGCATTATAAACTGCATGCTTGCAAATAATCCCAAATTCAACATTTTATGTACTAATCACCACAACATGCAAACGTATAGTTGAGAGAGAGAGAGAGAGAGAGAGAGAGAGAGAGAGAGAGAGAGAGAGAGAGAGAGAGAGAGAGAGAGAGCACAAATCCTTGACCAGATAACTGTACCCTTCATAGTATAAAATTAATGTTAATCAACAGAACTTCAGGATTGTTTACTACCCACTGTAAGGCTATTTCAGATCCACCATAACAATACATTTAGATAATAGTTCCCATTCATTCAGTAGTAGTATGTATGTGTGCTATGTTACTGTACAGTGTGGCAGAATTTTGTGCCTATTGTTACTAAAAATAATATGTTCAAAACACACCTCTATTGTTTAAATACTTGTCCTCTTCTACCACATTAGTAAAATTTTATTTATCTTGGAATTTAAAACTCAAACTGACTTGAAATATAAACTAAGTAATATCAGTATTCATAAAATAAAACAAGTGAAATCAAGATATTTTCAATTTGGACCCTCGTCATGGTTACATTAAAGTCTTCTGGAACCAGAATCCAGATCACCACCAAAGTTTATTGGGGATGTCCTTAGACCAAGACACGTCTACAGTCCCTGAAACGTTCTACTTTACCACACACACGGTGACCGCACACAGAGCGAACGGTGACCGCACGGAGAATGCACGGTGACCGCACGCTGAACAATGAATGAACAATGACTGACCGCACGCTGAACGCACGGAAAAATGGTAAAGTAGAATGTTTCAGGGACTGTATGTACCCAATTCCAAAGTGATCTGACCATTAGTATTTGCATGAAGTTACAAACAGTTAAATTCACAAACAATTTAATCACTTCCCCCGATGTTATAACTCCCTGGCGGAGCCATTAACTGAAAGGTTTAGTAAACTAAACATAAAATAACCCAGGTCAAGAAACTTGCCTAACATTGGGTAACATTGAAAGCACTTTTGGACAAGATGTGGACATACGTAATATTTCTGCGTATTCATGTATTTAATCAGCACTGCCCATTCAATTTGCACCTTCCCAGCATGCAATGCACCTACTTTTCCCCCATAGAAGCATGTCTCCTCAACCCCAAAACATTACAACAGAGTACTACTATACACAGACAAGCCAATTGCACCAACAACAAAAAAAATCATATACAGACAAGCTAAGTGGGGGGAATGGCATATTAATAATGTTTAGTAAAATCTACCTCTTTAACATATTCCCAATGGCCCTTTCCCGAGTCACAGCGGATAAACATGGGACTGTTGTAGCTAGCCTCAATACACAGATTGTCATCTGTAGCTAGTTGTTTGGTTCCTGAATACGCGAATACCTACATAGTCATGCAGAGGGAGACATTAAAGAAAGGCTACAACTACTACAGCTTGATCATCCTGTCTACAGGCACTTAACTAGGAATGCCAGCTCTCCCCTGTACAGGCACGACGCTTTCTACCCTTTCCAAACTACATTTTTTCCCTGCGACATAACATTTAGACTCGAGTTATTTCAATCATTTTGTGGTGTGTGTGTGATTTAAAAATAGGCTTGTAAAGAAAGAAGAAGTTCCAATAGTAAGTTAATATACTGTGCTTAAAGGCTTTTTTCAAAAAAAAAAATATTATTCATTTATAGCTTTGAAAGGATTTTTTTAATATATTCATTGGGATGTGGAATGGTAAGGTTTATGTAATGAGTATTGCAAGTAGTTTAAAAGGTGCAGATTTTTAAAAATGCTTGTCAATTTGAGTAAAATATTCCCCAATTTCCCAAAATAAATGTAGGAAGGAAAGGTCAAAAGGTCAAGCTGTGCAGCAAGAGAGGAAACATATCATGCTGGGTGTTTTCATCAACTTGGCTGAAATGAAAAAATTAGAACTGAAACTGAAAGAAAACAATTAGAAACTGAAGCCAAACTCTCCATCAAGCTATCACACAAATAAAAAAAATATATCTCAGGTCAAATCTTTAGCATAAAAAAATAAATTTTAAAAAAATTTCTTCTGTGGGAAATGAGAACAAAATGGAAAGTTCAGCTTTTTTAATAGCAAAATGGAGAGTTATCACCCCTACGACTCTTCAACATCTGGAGACAGTTTTACCTGGCGATCATACTCCCATTTTTGATTTCCCCCTAATCCATGGCACTGGAATAATTTAACGGGTCCATGTAGCGATGACACGTCTAGACAGACGTCATCTGTCTGTAAAGCCTTCTTTTTTGTGTATGAAAAAATCTGAAACACAAGTCTTAATTACTGCTCTCAATGTTTCTACCAACTCTGTACATCAACATGCATTGTTAAGTTTTATTCCGAGAACTTGTAAATTTTGGCTTACATACTTGTGAATGAAATGGATCATTGCTATACACACGAAAGATTTTCTTTATAAATCTCTGTTGAATACATTATTTCAAACAGGACAATTTTCATCAAATTAAAATAAAATGAAACAAAGATCATTGACGCAGTCAATATATCTTTTTCAGATGCATCATTGAAAAATTTGGTTGGGCTATAAAAATACATCACCTCAAAAACAATTGAATGCAGATATTATTCAATGTTACACCTTTCTTCAAAAAAAATTATGAACAAATATAATGAATACAAAATTAACAGAGATGAAAACAAATGTGGAAACTGAAATACAACAGATTCATTAAAAAACAGCATTGTGATGAATTGTACAACAAAGAACAAATAAAATGTATCACATTTATAAAATATACTGACAGTGTATTTCTTGATAATTTTTTTAAAGGAAAATGTACACATTTAAAGGTACATGGACACATTTTGAGCTAAATCTTATATTCCCATATTTTAATGTTTGAAATGCTTAATTATATTATTTCTGATGGTCTGCAAATATTTGAACGTCATTTGTTGAGTTGCAAGTAAGATACAGCACTTCCAATTTTTTGTTATGTAATCAAGGCACGTGCCACGTTTTTGTTTACATACAGTGTATATTGAATATGCTAGTAAACATTCGGTTTAAAGCAAAGTTTTCAAATTAAAAGTTCATTCTGAACACAATTAAACAGTTTCTAGCATTTCTTGCATCTCATTTTGTTTTAAACATATTTTCTGTGAGGCAATCTTTATGTAAACAAAAACATGTATAGGGGGAGAGGGTGTCGGACATCACTTCAATTAAAATTTGATGCCTGGTTGTTTAAGCGCATTATAACTTATTTTGACCGAGTCCTTAACTGTAAAAAAAAAATTCATTTTATGCATTGCAACATTTACAACAAATATTTTCTTCATTGTGGTTTTTTTTCAAATTATATTTTATTGGTGGTGGGTTGGGGAAAAAAAGTGCCTTTCGACCCTCTTAACCCCACATATTATTTTTGGAATAGCCCTAACAGTGCTGTATCTTACTTGTAACTCAACAACAGACATTAAATTTTTGCTGACAATTAGCAATAACTTAGTTAAGCATTTTAAACATTAAAATGCAAATATAAAATTTAGCTCAAAACATGTCCTTGTCCCTTCAAATTACTAAGCTTCAATAAAGTAAGATCCCTTATCAGAGAGGAATGACACACTCCTGATCAGCAATCATTCAAATGGAAAAACTTTAAGAAATACATATTTGAATGTCTTTACACAGTTCAACATTTGTCTGGTTACTTCAATGGATTTAGAAGTGTTGAGCTGGCCTTCTCTAGATCATGCATTCAAGCACCACAAGAAATTTTAATATTTTATTATGATTTTACACAAAATTTGCAATTCTTCCATTGCATGACAAAATTTAAATTTTTCCAAACATTAACAACATTACACATATTTTATATTTATTTATTTATCTCCTTGACACCTTAAAAATGCTCCGCAAGAATCGAATAAATTTTGAAGATCTATATACAGTACACATTCTGCTGGTAACTAACCTGGTTCCCGCCCATCCCGTGACACTGGACCAGGCCCACTTTCTCTCCACTTTTACGCCCCATGCTGTCTATACATTGTCCGGTGGCTTTATTTCTTATCTACAATACATACGTCATCAAGTCAGTAACTGCTGGATATATTTGTTAATGGTTAGTAATCTATACATGATCAATTCTTGACAGTAATTACACTAGATGAGTTGTAGCAACATGACTGCTGTCACAGTTCCCAATCGGTAGCCGTAACTCTTAAAATCAAGCGATGTAATATTGACAGTTGTACAACTGTTACAAATAATGCTTCTACTTTCATTTTAGATTTACTTGCACGAGAGGCCAACGGTCTATCAGTAATTGAACTTAAGAATTTTTTCACACCAAAGGGCAATAATTGTACATTTGTACTTCAAATTTACTTTGTACATTGTGATTTAATCATGTGACTGCTAGTTTGACCTAAGGGTAGCTTGGTGGGGATAATTTGCCATATGCAGCACTTGACTTTTGCTGGCATGACCAATACAATCAGTAGCCCTGGGTATTGATAGCAATATTGTACACTCCTACTAGATAGATAGATACTGTGGAATCATTTTAATTCGTGGGGCCAATGCTCATGGGTAACCAAAATTCCGCTGGTTCGTGGGGGACGTAATTCNGGGTAACCAAAATTTCGCTGGTTCGTGGGGGACATAAATTCGTGGGTAATTGAGAAATGATGTGAATGGCATAATATTTATAAAGATTAAAAGAAAAAACACATGTCGTGGGACGTAAATTTTCATGTGTAAGGGTGACCCCATAAAACCACGAACATTGGTCCCCCATGAACAATTGATGATTCACAGTAAACACCCCTAGACAAGATAGACATCCCACCTCTCCAATGCATTTGGTACTCTCACCGCAACTGTGACCTGGATACACGTTTTCTAGATACCACTTTAAAAACTGTGGACACTTCAGGTTCTTCCTCAGCGCCTTTTCTCTTTCTGATATATCCCCATAGCTTGGTGCTTTCTGAACTCCTGTAAAACACCCAAAGGCTTTACTTTCAGGCATATCATACTCTGTACAGCCCTATCATTCCATTTTAACTTTTTACTTTCACTATTTCCATCCCTCAAAAATTACCCTAGTAATTAGCTTACTTTACTTAAAAGAATCCAAGAAAGCCCAAGAAGGTGATTACAGGATTGATTTTATAAAAGGAAGTCTTGTACTGTCACATCCACACTTTCTACGATACGCTGGGTGTTGTGACTTTGATGATGCGGGCGACTTCCTCACCGGCCATGAATCGCGAGGATTTTTCTGAACAACATGGGACCCACCCTGGAACATGTGACAATGTAGACTTTACCGCCCAACACATCCACACCTGGTCAAAAGATAAGCAAAGCATCACTATAATGCATGAATCGGAGAAGATATCATTAATATTGGCCCAGGGATATTAAAGGATGGTTATCACCTCTTCCACCCCAAATCATTTCATTCCCTTTCAAATATAATAAAAAAGATGTGTTGAGGTGATATTTTGGCAACCTAGAACTAGTAATGACTGCATGTTCCTTTAAAAATTTACAATAGGAATGACCTTATATATAGCAGCTGAGATTGAATTTTTGTCCAGGAAGCTAAAAATTAACTGGGACATTATTTTTAAATATTCATTAACATTATAGATTTTGGAAATAAATACAAGATAAATGCCATAAAATTGTTTATTTTAACAGAAATTCACTTTTATGAGTCATTTGTGTTCATTTGGATTCATTTATAAAATTTGACAAAAAGAGTGACCACTAAGCCCTTTAGGCAGAGTTCTTGAAAAGTGTCGGTAATGTCGGATTATCCGATCAAAAATAGTAAATGTCCGATTACAAATTACTAAAAATTGTCGGTTCCTGAAGGTCCGAGTCTAATCTGGTTGAAAGTTCGTTTTATACCAGCTAAAATGGCAAGCCATGTGGCCCATAAATTCAAAAACCAATTGCGACCCTGGCAAGCCAGAAATGGAAATCGGAAAGAAACCTGCTGTAAAAAAAAAAACCTGCCTGTTCAACCATTCTTCCGCAATGACAAAATTTTTGTTTGGGCTGACACTATTTCTAAGAACTCTGTTAAGTTTCAACATTAATATTCCCAATAGATCATAAGAAACAGCAATTGCATACAGATAATTCTATTTTAATTATTTACAAAGAGCCAAGTCGGGTATCATATTGGCCCCGTATTTTTTTAAAAAATGAAGTTCTTGTTCAATCAAATTCCTTACACTTGCAAAATAATGATGAAGATAACACTTATCTCAAAAATAAACCGGGAAAACTTTGAAAATGTGACACATTTCTACGATATTGACGTTGTGCAAAATACGTACGGAACGTATATTTCCCGGAAAATCATCCCGGTTAAATTTTAACTACTTTTAAACAGCATTTGAATAGGTCCCCGCAATATTTCACCATTTTTTAAAAATTTCACACTTAAAAACATCTATGTATAAGCATTTTTCATTGCAAAAAATACGATTGGTGATATTGAGAAGGACATGGTTATTCTCAATATAAAGTTCATTTTTATGCATATTTGCAAGCACGCAAGTACACGCCATCCGCTTTATTAAATCTGTATACCTGTCGTAATTATGGTGTGGTGTTACATATAGTAATTTTAAAAAATGGTTTATGAAAGAAATACTTGGCTATTGTATTCATCGAATTATAAATTCATAACATCAGTTTAACGGTGCAATGTATTTGATATCTCGTGTTTCTTTGCACTTTGTATAGTATGCTATCTTACTTTCCGCGTCAACGCGATACCTTCATTATAAATCAGTGAAAAATTGCATTATTTGATACATATTGCCAGATACAAAATGCCTAAGTCAATATAATGCTATTTCAATTTAATCTGTTGTCAAATGCGTGACATATATAATGCACTATATAATAGGCATATTTGTATTTCGTAATTATATACGTCACTATTCTCGAAATATAGACGTTCACATAGGGTGATAGGCTCGTTTGTCTATCTCGGCCACATAATTATATATAACACTTTGATTTTATTTAAAAAAAAATGCATTTAATCTCTTTTTCTTCTCTCTATATATAGGGCTAAAGGCCGAAGCTACATGTATTAGACCGTTTATGTTTAAAAGCGTTAAAAAAATGTCATTTAGGCCTACAATACATGCGCACCCACGCGATCAGATATCATATTTTGTTGAAATTCTGTACTGAATAACCCCAAAATATGTAGATACATGTATGTTACCGAGGCATTGGCTACCCTTTCAAAGCTATATTGATCACATGTACCATTGTTACGTTGAGAGAGAGAGAGAGAGAGAGAGAGAGAGAGAGAGAGAGAGAGAGAGAGAGGTTTAACTTCGCAACGTTGTGTGAAAACAAAACAAATCCAGCATTCTTTTGTGGGGGCTGGGTGTGTTTAACTAATAATTACTTAGGATTTCTTCCCAGAAAGTTTTGGGGTTGGGTTTGACGGTTTAATTAACTAATTTACATCCATTATCTCGACGAATGGGGGTGGGGGTAGTGGTGATACCTCATTTTTATTTTCAACCTTTGATTCCTTTAATACTGAGAGATGCACTTTCCTTAATAATGAATTATATTCACTTTCGCCCATGCTATACTTTTGGGTACCAGACGTCCCGCTTGAGATTTTCAAAACCCCCCCCCCCCCATAAATATAATTCATTATTTTTGAAACCATACCCATTCACATATTTCCGTTGAAAATTCTGACCAATCATATAATGTGACCTGTTCATGTATAGTTGCCGCCCATGCAAGTAAGTGCATTATTGTAATCATACCCGGGTTGTAGTTATATTTCAGGAAAATTCATAATATTTCATTGATTACAAATCTATAAGAGGATGAATTCCAGCGAATATAATTTACCATCCATTGCATGTAAACTTGGCATATTAAATTGTCTACCCATTGATATAACAAGACTTGATGAAACATGACACCCCCATTTTGATACATTTGGTTACTTGTCAAAAAAGCGCCCATTACCAGCGGCACGAATATATAGGAAGAACCCCCCCCCCCCCCCCCGAGGTATTTACACATTTAGTAATGACTGTATGTACCAGTTATATTCAGGCATTCCTGAGGAAGATGAAATATTGCTTTTTGTCAGAAAAATTTATATCCAGATGAAAAATAAAAAACTTCTATGTCAGAATGTAGTTTTACGGCATATTTGAAAAACATTTTTAGGAATTAAGAAAAAAATGTATCTAGATTATAGGTCTATTTAAAAGTACATTAAGTACATTTATAACAAGGTTACCAACACATTCCTCATTTAAATCGTGAACTGGTGCATGCTCAAGTAAAGCATGAATATTTCATTCAATTTTAGTTAGCTTGTGCACCAAAACCACCGATACAACCCGTGCGGATCTAGAACGGAGGGGGGGGGGGGGGTGTCGAAACGCCAAACACCTTTACATTTGTGCGCTTAGACAAATCAGTGTTATAATGAAAGCCATCTTTGAAATATTCGATTTACGATTGTCGATATCTCCTCAATTTTTAAAGGTGATTATACTGCAATGCTTTTTTTCATACTCAATATTTTACATGTACTATACAAATAGATTAATTGTTTCAAATAATTATGATAATTTCACGTGATCTTAACTTTTTTATACATCAAGATGCTTGGAAAAATACATCCAATTGTCATATAAAGTCTTACTGTTAAAACTATCCACTATTTCGCCCGGGTCAATGGAAACTGGGTCGAAAACAAATATAGACAGGTAAATAGAAGTTAATTTCCATGAATCTCTTTGGGACTAAATTAGACATTTAGCCAAGAGATAGGGGGGGGGTATAATCCTATCCCATTTATGGCCTCCAGATGTGAATTGAAGATATATAAAATTGATATATTAAATTCAAAAACTATTTTATTCGCCGTAAATACGGGGGGTATAACTAGTATAATTAAAGGAATTGCCATGTAAGTAATTAATTATCTTTTCTTTTTAAAAAAAATAATGGGTGTACATCAATATTATTTTACATCTGTATAAGTTCGACATCGGAAAATAACCTGTATAGATTTTTTGTTGTTGCTGTGACAGTCAAATAATTTGCTATAAGACCTACCACTTTTCAAATCTTATCACTTCTATTAATAATTATTAAGTTTTCATTTTTCTCAATCCTATTGTCATACCACTTTTCAAGATAGTTTTTTTCGGTTGTTGTTTATGTTTCACATTACATCTGAATGAATTTCATGATCTTTTTACTTTATCCAAACGTAGCATTACTTAGTATATGTGTTCTTAGCTGAAACGCCAACGCACTTTTTAAAAAAATGAAGAAAGTGTATATATTCAAATTTCTAAGAGTCGATTAAAGTTTTAAATAAATGTCCAAAAATACGGCGAAATAAGATACACTTCTTTTACGNTCAAAAACAATGCGAACCCTGGCAAAGCCATGAAATGGAAATCGGAAGAACCTGTAGTAAAAAAAAAAACCTGCCTGTTTCAACCTTCTTCCGCAATGACAAAATTTTGTTTGGGCTGACACTATTTCTAAGAACTCTGTTAAAGTTCAACATTAATATTCCCAATAGATCATAAGAAACAGCAATTGCATACAGATAATTCTATTTTAATTATTTACAAAGAGCCAAGTTCGTTTGGTATCATATTTGGCCCCGTATTTTTTTAAAAAATGAAGTTCTTGTTCAATCAAATCCTTACACTGCAAAATAATGATGAAGATACACTTATCTCAAAAATAAACCGAAACTTTGAAAATGTGACACATTTCTACGATATTGACGTGTGCAAAATACGTACGGAACGTATATTTCCGGAAATATCCCTAAATTTTAACTACTTTTAACAGATTTGAATAGGTCCCGCAATATCACCATTTTAAAAATTTCACACTTAAAACATCTATGTATAAGCATTTTTCATGCAAAAAATTACGATGGTGATATTGAGAGGACGATGTTATTTCTCAATTTAAAGTTCATTTTTATGGCATATTTGCAGCACGCAAGTACACGCCATACCGCTTATAATCTGTATACCTGTCGTAATATGTGTGTGTTACATAAGTATTTTAAAAAATGGTTTATGAAAGAAATACTTGCTATGTATTGCATCGAATTATAAATTCATAACATCAGTTTAACGGTGCAATGTATGATAATCTCGTGTTTTTCTTTGCACTTTGTATAGTATGCTATCTTACTTCCGCGTCAACGCGATACCTTCATTATAATCAGTGAAAAATGCATTATTGATACATATTGCCAGATACAAAATGCTAAGTCAATATAATGCTATTTCAATTTAATCTGTTGTCAAATGCGTGTACATATATAATGCACTATATAATAGGCATATTTGTATTTCGTAATTATATACGTCACTATTCTCGAAATTGACGTCACAAGGGTGATAGCTCGTTTGTCTATCTCGGCACATAATTATATATAACACTTGATGTTTATTTAAAAAAATGCATTTAATCTCTTTTTCTCTCTCTATATATAGGGCTAAGGCCGAGCTACATGTATTAGCCGTTATGTTTAAAAGCGTAAAAAAATTGTCATTAGGCCTACAAATACATGCGCACCCACGATCAGATATATATTTTGTTGAAATTCTGTACTGAATAACCCCAAAATATGTAGTTACATGTATGTTACCGAGCATGCTACCCTTTCAAAGCTATATTTGATCACATGTACCATTGTACTGTTGAGAGAGAGAGAGAGAGAGAGAGAGAGAGAGAGAGAGAGAGAGAGAGAGAGGTTAACTTCGCAACGTTGTGTGAAAACAAAACAAAATCCAGCATTCTTTTGTGGGGCTGGGTGTTGTTTAACTAATAATTACTTAGGATTTCTTCCCAGAAAGTTTTGGGTGGGTTTGACGTTTAATTAACTAATTTTACATCTCATTATCTCGAACGAATGGGGGTGGGGGTAGTGGTGTACCTCATTTATTTCAACCTTTGATTCCTTTAATACATGAGAGATGCACTTTCCTTAATATGAATTATAGTTCACTTCGCCCATGCTATACTTTTGGTACAGACGTCCCGCTGAGATTTTCAACCCCCCCCCCCCCATAAATATATTCATTATTTTTGAAACCATACCCATTCACATATTTCCGTTGAAAATTCTGACCCAATCATATAATGTGACCTGTTCATGTATAGTTGCCGCCCATGCAAGTAAGTGCATATTGTAATCATACCCGGGTTGTAGTTATATTTCAGGGAAAATGTCATAATATTTCATGATTACAAATCTTATAAGAGGATGAATTCCAGCGAATATAATTTACCATCCATTGATGTAAACTTGGCATATTAAATTGTCTACCCATTGATATAACAGATTGATGAAAATGACACCCATTGATACATTTGACTTGTCAAAAAAGCGACCCATACCAGCGGCACGAATATATAGGAAGAACCCCCCCCCCCCCCCCGAGGTATTTACACCATTAGTAATGACTGTATGTACAGTTATATTCAGGCATTCCTGAGGAAGATGAAGATATTGCTTGTCAAAAAATTTATATTCCAGATGAAAAATAAAACTTCTATGTCAGAATGTAGTTACGCATATTTGAAAACATTTTAGGAATTAGAAAAAAATGTATTAGATTATAGTCCTATTTAAAAGTACATAAGTACATTTATAACAAGTTACCAACACATTTCCTCATTAAATCGTGAACTGGTGCATGCTCAAGTAAAGCATGAATTTTCATTCAATTTAGTAGCTGTGCACAAACACCGATACAACCCGTGCGGATCTAGAACGGAGGGGGGGGGGGGGGTGTCGAAACGCCAAACACCTTACATTTGTGCGCTTAGACAAATAGTGTTATAATGAAGCCATCTTTGAAATATTGATTTACGATTGTTCGATATCTCCTTCCATTTTAAAGGTGATTATACTGCAATGCTTTTTTCATACTCAATATTTTACATGTACTATACAAATAGATTAAGTTCAAAGTAATTATGATATTTCACGTGATCTTAACTTTTTTTATACATCAAGATGCTGGAAAATACATCAATTGTCATATAAAGTCTTACTGTTAAACTATCACTATTTCGCCGGTCAATGGAAACTGGTCGAAAACAATATATAGACAGGTAAATAGAAGTTAATTTCCATGATATCTCTTTGACTAAATTAGACATTTAGCAAGAGATAGGGGGGGGGTATAATCCTATCCCATTATGGCCTCCAGATGTGAATTGAAGATATATAAAATTGATATATAATTCAAACTATTTTATTCGCGTAATACGTATAACTAGTATATATTAAAGGAATTGCCATGTAAGTAATAATTATCTTTTCTTTAAAAAAAATAATGGGTGTACATCAATATATTTACATTCTGTATAAGTTTCGACATCGGAAAATACCTGTATAGATTTTTTGTTGTTGCTGTGACAGTCAAAATAATTTGCTATAAGACCTACCACATTTCAAATCTTATCACTTCCTATTAATAATTATAAGTTTCATTCTCAATCCTATTGTCATACACTTTTCAAGATAGTTTTTTTCGGTTGTTTTTATGTTTCACATTACATCTGAATGAATTCATGATCTTTTTACTTTATCCAAACGTAGCATTACTTAGTATATGTGTCTTAGCTGAACACGCCAACGCACTTTTAAAAAATGAAGAAAGTGTATATATTCAAATTTCTAAGAGTCGATTAAAGTTTTAAATAAATGTCCAAAATACGGCGAAATAAGATACACTTCTTTTACGTGACGTCGCACAAAGTAACGTCAAAATGCCATAACGTTATCTTAAACTATACTATATTTACATATGTATTATACATACGTAATGCTTCTCTACGAACATATGATAATCATTTTATAAAAACATACACCCTATAAAGGAATTTTGAAAATATCATTTAATTTGAACGCGGGCCGAAATTGGACCCAAACGAACCGAGCCCTTTGAAAGAAAACTAATTATATTGTAATATGTATAATCTTTGAAAAATTTAGGTAGAATCTTGGCTTCAAGAATCTTGAATAAATCAATGTAATGTGATTGAAATAAAAGTGTGTCCAAATTGTGGCAGCAGTACACACCCTGAATGACATTTCTAGGTTCTCCCCGCCCCAAATATCCATTCCTTCATCATAGGAGCCCACTTCATAAAAGTAGTCCCTCTCTATAGAGAACAGACCACCAGCCATTGTGGGGGTTCTGAAAAAAAAATACATAAAGCAGTTAATGAGAGCCCATACAATGCAATATCAGTAGCTGAACAGTTCCACTCCCTCCCCTTAATTAATGATGTAACTTTTAACCCAAATAGGGACAAGGTCTGTAACCCATCCCGACCCTTTTTGGAGTCTGTAACCCTCATCCTGACCCTTTTTGGGGTCTGTAACCCATCCCTAATTCTTTTCAAGTCTGTGACCCATCCAGACTCTTTTCCCATCCCGATCCTTTTAGGAGTCTGTAACCCATCGAGACCCTTTTTGGGGTCTGTCAACCATCCCAACCCTTTTTGGGGTCTGTCACCCATCCAGACACTTTTTGGGGTCTGTAACCCATCCAGACCCTTTTTGTGAAAGCTTCTATCTCATGAATATGAAAACCACTGTGACAATAAAAAAATACAAAATTTCTACATTTCAAACTACAGAGACTATAGGCATTGTAGATCTTAGAAATTACAAAAGTCAAAAAAGTTAAATCTTTTTAATCCACAAGAGCAATGCTAATGTAGCATTATATGTCCCTCATGACCCAGTCAATGGTAAAACCACTATATACATTGTGACCTTGACCTTTGACCAGTGACCTTGGCTCAAGGTCATGACACTTCCTTGGGTTCAGGACAACAATTCTGTGAAATATTGTTGAAATCTACAGGGGCTGTCAGAAGCTATGCCCCGGACAAACTATTTCAGACAGACGAAGGACATCGGACAGATGCCATAACATAATACATCCCATCTAAAGATGGACATATAAAAACAATCCACAATATTTTTAAAATGAAAAAAATCTCTATTCCATACTCTACATGTAGCTGTTCAATTCCCGACGATGAGCAGACTGATATCAGAAAATGTTTGAAGCCCTTACTTTGTGGGGTTGCTCCTGTCCCCTCCCCGCCTGTCCAGCTCCCTCTGGGGGACAGGGTACCAGCGAAAGTTGAGTTTCCAGTTAAATCCTCCCCACGTCATGTCAGAGCCGGTGATGTATTCGAACGTGTCGTCTCCGATCACGTCAATAATGGGACATACTACAGCAGTTCTGTATAAAAAAAAATCAACATGTTACACACATTGAATCATCTATATAACTCAATTTACTATTAGTCATTTCACTTAAAAAACAAGAGCAACTAAAACGTAGCAATATACGCCCGTCATGGCCCNACTATTTAATGATTTATAAAATTTCTAAACATTTACATCAAATCTTTGATCTGATAAACCAGTAGCGTGTTAAAATCATGTGAAAAATGTATTTGGTTTGGTTATGCATAATGTGTGTCACANTATCTTATAAACCAGTAGCGTGTTAAAATCATTTGAAAAATGTGTTTGGTTTGGTTATGCATAATGTGTGTCACAAAAACAGCAATTCATATTTGGAAAAAATCTAATCACACTACAAATTAGTCAAAAGTGCTCCAAGATTATCAAATGACGGACAATTTCATTCCACACTTCGTTATTAACAAACTGTTTCATTTTACAATCACTGTAAATGTCTTCATCTCTAACACATAATTATACATAAATCAGAAGTTTTCAGCTCAACACTCATCATAAATTAACATGATTAAAAGGAGACGAGGACATCAATTATGATAAATACCACTACATTATACTGTTATTTCCCGCATACCATTTCATGAAAATTTAGATTGCCATCTGCCTTATCACTACGTGTATATAAAAAACAATTAATGAAGACCTTATGTTTGTGTCAAGGTAATTTCATGCATTTATGTGAAAATAAACCACACTAAGACAAAGCAGTCAAAATGCCTTGGCTTAATAGAAAATGCAAAACAACAACAGTTGATTTTTAAAAGTCAAACCCAACAGCCTCTCGGCTACTGACTGAACATAGGTGACCACTGAGCAACAGACTCAATAGCTAACATAGAACAGGGCTGTCATGGTTCCCAAAATTTTCGGGTCGGGTCAGTTCAAGATTTTGAAATTCGGGTTCAGGTATTTCGGTTCGGGTCAGAAACCAAAATTTTCAGGTCGGGTCGGTTCAGGATTTTTAAATTCGAGTTAAGGTATTTCGGTTTGGGTCAAAAACCACTATTTGTATTTTGTTACAGTTTATTAACTTGAAGATAAAGACTCTGGTTTAGGACTTGACATCCATACTAGAATAACATTGACACGTCTTTCTCGTTTCCATTCCATGTTTCCAATAATATTAAGTGCAGTGGCTTTTCCTAATTGTATCTATTTCATCCATGATGATATTAAACCATGTGAAATTTAGAATTTTACGCCAGCTTGTTTCTAATAATAGAAACACCTGAACCGAACCGAAATCCAAATAATGGAATCGAACCTGACGCGTACAACATGACCCAGTTATTGGTTATTTCGGGTACCCATTGCAGCCCTAGCATAGAACATATTCAGTGCTCTAAAGAGTGTCTACACACCCCCCCCCCTTCACTAATTTTTCACCTCTTTGCCTTACGTACCTGTCTTTATGGATCTCATACAACAAGGGTTCTAACCAGCCCTCGGTACACTCACAATGAGCATCTAAAAAGGTAATCACTTTTCCCCTTGCTTCTTTTGCACCTAAAATAAAAAAACAGAGAACATTTCCGTCTTTAAAACAAGTTATTCTGTATGATGTTTTGAAGTTATTTTCAAAGTAGTTGGCCATAATTGAACAGACTTGAATCTGCACTCCCTTAGGATACTAGCAAATCAATATGAGTAAACATAAACCTGATGTTCTTCAAAAGAAGATTCTCAAACATTTTATCTTATTAGATATATCCCAATGTAAAACTTTTAATACCCCTATTGTCACCCCATCCTACCCTTGGGGGCAATAATCTGAACAATTTTAAATTGAAGCTTTCATATGAATTTGCCTGTAGACTAGTTCAGTGATTCTTGAGAAGATTTTTAAATGGTGCCACCATTATTTCCACATTACCTTCCCTTTGCAAAGGGTGTGACCCTTCATTTTAACAATTTCGAATCCCCTTTACCTAACGATGCATTATGGTAACTGATTTTACCCTGTGGTTTTGGAGAAATTGGAAAGGTGTAAAATTTACAGACAGACAGACACTAGATGCACATCAGACAAGTGATCAGAAAAGCTTACTTGAGCTTATGGCAAAATTTATATTGTATAAATATGATTGTGTTAATTTGTAATAATTCTTTATGATATGGCTGTGAAGGCCTTTGTCTTATTCAAGCTCTCTATCATATCAAGACCAATAGTAATCCATGTAATAAAAGCCTAATTTGGCCTTTTACTTCAGGAAACTTGAAACAATGATTAATATCAAATACACAAGTAACATATTAACAGTGAATCTTCTATATGATAAGCATTGATTTCACTGCATATATTTTCAGGAAAAAAAAAAAATTAAACATTTGGTATATAGAGAATATTACATGCCGAGTGGTCCCATATCAGCCGAGTGGTCCCATATCAGCCCGAGTGGCCCCATATTGTTGATATGGGGCCTGAGGGCCGATATGCCTTGCGATATGGATTATCGCATGTAATATTCTATTTATCATATGCTATCAAGCTTAAAATAAGCCGTGGTAAAGCAAAGCATTTTCTATGTTACAACTCTACAGGCCAGTCTTCCGTGACGTAATTTTCCATTATGATGTCTTAGATATGCATTTTTGCACAGCGTGCAGATATTGGATATGCAGTTTTGCACGGCATGCAGATATGGGTGATTGTGACGTCATCCATATCAGGCCATGCAGATTCTGCATATTC
This sequence comes from Ostrea lurida, assembly GCA_903981925.1. Classification (NCBI taxonomy): domain Eukaryota; kingdom Metazoa; phylum Mollusca; class Bivalvia; order Ostreida; family Ostreidae; genus Ostrea; species Ostrea lurida. The sequence goes on from CAJDSM010015106.1 coordinate 23,174, forward strand.
ACTACCAAGTACTATATGATAAATATGTATTTTAATATCAAGCCAGCAAAGACCTGACCTTTTAATCTTGCTCTGATAAGTCCTGTTCTCTCCTCGGACCTGATGACTCGAGCGGAGACAGGTAAAGTTGCTAGATAATTATCTAATTTCTTCCCTAATTCCTCTGTAAAGAAAAAGAAAAATCATCCATCATAAAAATCAGACATCAAAGCTTTCATTTTAATCATCTAACACTTAAACCACTTTTATTTCATAAGATCTGCATAAATGCAATGATATATGCATGGTACATAATTTTCCTAAATTATTATCATCGATTGGTCAAGTTTTCAATATTTTTAAGAGTTTATATCCTCGAAAACAAAATTTTCACAAATGACTATCTCACAAAATTGAGCATATATATACATGTAATCTTCTCACAAATTATGAAATAGAATTATCTATTAATTTGCAGTAGAAGACATAAAAAAAAAAATTAAAAAAATTTTTAAATTGTAGAAATCAAACCAAAGACAGAAACATCCATTATCCACCGTGAAATAGATATTTATTCAAACTTACACACATAAATCAAATTTCAATACACAAAATTATTATTTTTTTAAATTTAAAAGAAATTGACAGTAGCACGCCCAAACATGACGTACCTCTTTCACTAGCGTCATCCACTAGTAGGATTTCATTCAATAATTCCTTGGGCGACCGGTTGATAATGCTATGTACTGTCCTCAGTAGCGTGGACCACGCCTCGTTATGGAATACGATGACTACGCTGGTGTCCGGAAGCTCGGAATTCGATGGATATGCCTTCCTTTTGCACCTTGATAAACACACAATCATGAGTTTTAGATATATGTGTGCTGTCTCTGAATACAGAAACTTCTGATGGTGGGTGCAGTACAAGAAGCTCACAGGCCACATCATACACCTGACTCTGACAAAACAAGATCTTAAAACTCTTGTAAAGAATGTTTTAAGGTAGCCCACTACACCGAGATTTTTACTCTTTGTGACATGTCACAAGATGGCAACTTAAATGCTTTGTTAAATTGTTTGCTTTGATCAGATGTGTTTTATCTTCTTATCCATAATCGATTAATGGCAGAATAATATTACTAAATAGCCAAAACAATCTTACGCATCCATCCGGTAATCCGGTAGAGACCGGTTTAAGGAGATCAGGTCACTGGCAACCAGATTGAACTGGTTGATTTTGAATTTTTCCTTGGCCTCTGCTTGTTTGTCTAAAGGCAGGCTCACAGGTTTCCCCATCTCCCCTGGTCCTGTGGGCACCCGCTGTATGATACCTATAAATCAGATCAATCATGGCAGTATCCAGGTAACGTTAAAGGGCATCACCAATTGTCTATGATTAACCTATAAAGTAGAACTCATCATCATAATCCATGAAGTTAAAGGGATCACTCCGTTTGTATATACCTATAAACCTTAGATTATCATATATCCATTGTTTATGAAAGGGATCACACCCCCCAGTTGCTTTGATTACCTTATAGAAATACCATATCATCATATCCATGTTATTGAACGTGCATTCAACCCTTGTATGATACACTATAAATAGTGATTATCATCAATGTATCCATTGTATTGAAGGATCACCATGTATAACCGTATAAATAGATTATCACTCATATCCATGTTATTAACGGGAATGTTTTGAGCTAAAAATGTTCAAATTTTAGATTGCCAATTTTGATGTTTAAAATGCTTAATCAAGTTATTTCCAGTTATCAGCAAAAATTTGAAAGTCTGTTGTTGAGTTACAAGTAAGATACAGCGCTCACAAATCAAGGTTTGAGCCTTATTTATGTTTACAAGAAAATATCATGTTTAAAACAATATGAGATGTGAGAAACACTAGACACAGTTTAATTGTGTTTAGAATGAACTTCTAATTTGAAAAAATTTGCTTTAAATGGAACGTTTAGTAGCATATTCAATATTATATGTAAGCAAAATCATGGCTCAGGCCATGCTTACTTAACAAAGAATTGTAAGTGCTGTATCTCACTTGGAAGTCAACAAATGACATTATAATTTTTGCTGACTATTAGAAATACCTTTGTCAAGCATTGTAAACATTTTTTAGTTCAAAACGTGTCCATGCCCCTGTAAAGGGATCACCCGTGTATGATACCTATAAATAGATCATCATCATATCCATGTTATTAAAGGGATAGTAGAGGTCATTTTGTTTAAAATATCACAGAATTAAAATGAGTCCAATTGACTCAAACAAGTCATTTTCTGTAAATAGTGACAATTTCATGATTTCCAGATTCAAAACAATTATTATCTTTTTCAAATCACATCGATTCCTCTGATTGCTGAATTGTGGATTATTACCTATGGGCAAATATCCTATCTGGTATGTACAAGTTGGCTCCTTTTAATTTAAGTGTTAACTTTGATGCATATGCATGCAATCATTTTAATAAAATTGATACTCATCATTCATCATTTTTTAATGATATTAGAAAAGAATAAGATGATTCGGGGTGAGAAAAAAAAATCACCATTGAAAATGAGCTTCAAGTCACAACTGTAAAACGAGAAATTTTGGCGCAAACTTAACATATTTTGGCGCAATCAGCATTGAAAACCTTTTGGTGCAAACTTATTTTAGCGCAACGATACCACTTGGTCAATGACTTAATGTCAATGAAAACATTTTAGCGCACAATTAAATTATAACGCAATCGTATATCAGTGCTAAAGGTGCTAAAATAAATAGTGCTCTAAATATTCTCGTTTTACAGTACCTAAAAAATCCCCAGTTATTGTATTACCATATTTACACATGCACATGATTATTATGATATCGTAACTTACATCATATTAATAAAAGACAATTATTATATTTTAATCAAGCACATAATTATAATTATGATATTTACCATCATGTTATTATCATACATTTATACAAAGCATGCAATTACATCATACAATGCCATTTTAAAAAAAAAAATTCCTAAATCAATTTATACAAACACACAATTATAATCCTTATATAATCAAATAATTAAACAAATTACTTGTTTAGCACTGGAGATCAAATTACAGAATTCATCATGAATACTAAATCCCAGATTCATTTATAGAATTGATATCAAGTGTATAATACATGTATATATTGCTTCCCTTTGTAATGAGAGTAATTTCAGATACTCAATTCATACCACAAAACCAGCTTATGGATTACCCACTGTCAAATATCACCAGCTGACATAAATACAGCAAGAATACATGTACGTTTAAATGCACACCATAGGGGAAAGGGAAAATAACCCATCCACCAGGGGAGAGAATCTGCATAAAATCTCATCCACCAGCAACTGCCCCATCGAATTAAAATAGTACAACCTTTGCTACCTGTCGCTGCCTTCGGTTTTTTGTGTTTTGGTTTGAGTTTCGGTTCATGCATAATATCACTAAAATCAGGATCAGGTATAAGTATTTCACCAAACTTGGAGTCTTCTGTAATTAATTTCATGAAGTAAATGAAACAATAATAAGTATTTAAGCCTAAACGTCTGAAGGATAACGTTAAATTAATCCGCCATCATTTTAATCAATTAACACCACTATGAAATTCCATCTTCGCGAGCCAAGTGTCCGATTCGCTAACTCTAATCTACCCCATGGCAGATTTAGTCGGTTTCTAAGCCGTGCTTTGACTTCCCAAGGCATCCAATCAATTGCGCCCATTCATACCTGATTGAGCATGACATAAAAAACCAAAGTAGAATCATTAAGATCAGAAGGCAAGTTTTAATATGCGATTTACGCCCGAAGATAAAGGTGATATACCTCGCAACAACGTATGTACACCTAAATAAAAAACCAACAACAAACAATTGTTCAGCGATTGTTTACGTCAGAGCGATAACTCGCATCGTCCGTTAGATGGCAATTCAGTCGCGACTAAATCAGCCAAGGGGTAGATTAGAGTAAGCGAATCGGACACTTGGCTCGCGAAGATGATGAAATTCAAACAATTCAAAATAAACTGATTGTGCTACTCGAAAGATTGTGTAACTACATTATCTGCCCTTGATTTATACACTCCCCCCACCATAATTTTGATGTTCATCAGAGTAACAGACGGTCAGACCAAAAATCGAAAAAATGCACAAGAGTAATGCCATACATAGCATTATACATGTACAACTGTCATAATTATTTCAGAGAAGACAGTATGTAGATAAAGAGAAGGCAATATTATTTAAATGCACTTAGTGAAAAGTTATGGCCAAGACAATGTGAAAACCGTTTTGGGCATTGTGATCTTGACCTTGGCTCAAGGTAATGACACAGAATCATTGCCCATGGACTCAGTATTTTGAAACATATGATCATGCATTGATTATTCATATATATACATGTACTCAGACATTAAATATTTTATGTTTAACAAGATATTTTTTTTACAATAACTACATGTATCTGTCACAGATGAGACTCCAACAAAATAAATGTTATACTATCATGCATAAATCTAATCAAATCATCAATTTTGCAAAATATTATGGGTCACATGGCGATGGGGGTAAAATTACATTTAATTCTTTTTAATATTGTGTTCAAAAAAAAAAATTATTTCAATAACAATTATTTTCATAAAATCAAATGAGGCATTTGTAACAGTTAGTGAATACAACAGTATCAAGTATATAATGCAGATATTCAGGGGAAATGGCTCATTCACTAGCCTATCTTCCAAGCTCATAATGTCAGAGTTCTTGAAAAGTGTTGGTAATGTCG
>CAJDSM010015111.1:0-10978 GCA_903981925.1 Ostrea lurida
TTACAAACCGGTAGGGGACTAATAAGGCTTGATCTAGTCAGTTTTACGCATTAGCCAACTAAATGGTTATCAGCAATAGCTGCAATGTTAACCCTGCAAATCATCAGGCTAGACACTTAGTCTCCTTTCTGATGAAAAGGTAAAGAAAATGAACAGTGATCAATCTCATAAGTTCTTTATAGAATACAAATTCAGAGCTGGACAGACATGGACTCCTGGATATGCCTGAGGTGGGATCAGGTGCCTAGGAGGAGTAAGCATCCCCTGTCAATCAGTCACATCCCAAGTGAGCCCTTTATCTTGATCAGGTAAATGGAGTAATCCGTAGTCAAAATCAAAGTGAAAAAAAAAAATCGAAGATAGTGGCCGTCATTGTAGGAAGATAGCCCAACAATCAAAACACCCACTAAAGAAGCCATTTATGCCAAATCTCCGATTCTCATTACACGACAAGCATTACTTCCAGAGAAACATTAACAGAAATCACTTGACAATAGGACAAGGATTTAGGAATGAAGAATGACATTTTTACCTGTATCAGGTAATACAAGTTTGATTTTGTTGGCCAGGTTGACCTTGGAGTACATAGCGACAGGTCCCAGGTAGTCTTCCACCCAGCGAATCAGCCCCTGTTTTGTTGCCGATATTTCATCCCTTCTCACATTGACTGGGTCCATCCTGATACGTGTCATGTCCACATAGCTATTGGCCTGTTCAAAAATAGATTTATTCAATACTTTCCATCATATCCATGTAGTAGTTAATTCATGATTTATTTTATTTCCAGTATGAATAAAATATGCAAATATCTAAAACATTAGTTTTTATTAGATTCTACATGTATAATGGTCTCTATATTTTTCTAATTAAGATATCTCGTAATGTAAAATTAACATCAATGCTGGAGAATCATAGATATGCCAGTACAATATACCTGACTGCTTAAAATCATTTGTATGCAGCAGTATAAAAAAAATTTCCAGTTACTTTTATGTCAATTTTTAAGCACCACTGAGTTTGATTGTGGTTCTCTGTGAAGAATACTTTAATCGCACATACAGAATCTCCTAACAATCCCAATCAAAAGGCATTGGGGGTGCTATAGCCGAGTTACAGGTAACATTTTCGAAGTTTTTTTTTACCCATGACCTTGACCGGATTTCCCCCCAAAATCAATAGGGTTCTCACTTACAAAATATGTAACAATATCCCAAAGTTTCAATTGAATCAGATGTAAACTTTTGGAGTTATTTTCAGGAAACATCAGTTTTTCAAATTTCTTTCAAAGTTTTTTTTTGGTCACTGTGACTTCTTGACCTAGGACGGATTTTTCTAAAACTCTATAGGGTTCTCACTCACTTCATATGTAACAATATTCCAAGGTTTCATTTAAATCAGATGTAGACTTTAGGAGTAATTGTCCGGAAACCTCATTTTTTACAAAGATTTTTTTTTTTTGGTCACTGTGACCTTGACCTAGGACAGATTTTCCTAAAAATAGATCTGGTTCTCACCCACTTGATATGTAACAATATTACAAGGTTTTAATTAAATCAGATGTAAATATTTGGAGTTATTGTCCGGAAACATAAATGTTGATGCCCTTCCGCCCACCATATAAATCAAAACAATAGCCGAGTTCAACTTAACTTGGCTAAAGATCTTAAAATGTACAGAATCTCCCAAGAATCCCATAAAAATTACAATGTGCACCACGTGTTAGTACTGACCACAATATCTATGTATCCCTGTAATTTGTGAGTGGACACCCGCCAGTTGACATGGTCTGGTGATTTCAGAACCAGCCAGAAATCTTTCTGAACTCTTTTCTTTGACATGCTGCGAATGTCAAGGTGAGCTTCAATGGCTGCTGTTGTGTTTGGAATTTTGCTGACTTGGTCCACCTCAATAATGTAGGCCACTCTACAAAAATGACATCCCTAATCAATACTTATCTCTCACTGCATCCATGATGAAATCGTTTACACTATGCAATATCGGCATTATTATTTGTTTGGCAGATGGATAGACAAAAGCGGCCAAACAAAACCCTGCTATGTGAGAGGTAGTACAAAAAATACTGCCCATGTCATGATCTATAGTTGTCTGATGAACAACATAACCTTTATTCATCTTTTGAACTTCAAAACAATGAATGATATGGAACTAGCTATGCAATCTATCAGAGGTAAATGGTTACATCCTATCTGAGTTTTTAAAGGTTGTCAAATGCTTGCATCTTCCTCAATAAAGTACATTTATTATCATTAACCCCATTTTGATATACAAAAATGGGATCGTGTATACTTGGTATGTATGTCAGATACAACAATAAAAATGAGTATTTGATCAAAACATTTTTTCCCCACTATTAAATAACCGGTATTTAAATTCATTAGCTCCCGGGAAGAATTAACATTGTACACCAACTAATGGGCCTTCTCATTGATTGTAGATATGTAGATCACACAAAATCACAAAGCCCGGCTTCAAAACACACTAGCGTAATAATCCTTGAAAATATTTAAGTGAAGGATTGAATGTGGCCCATTTTTACACTGATCCCAAACAGAAGTGACATAATCGCCACCCCTATATGTACAGCTTTACACCAAAGACTCTGTAAGACGAAATTTAACATTATAATCCCTCTGTCCTTCGTCCCAGGGCCCACAGTGTGACCAGGCTTTATGGAGACCTAGTAATCAGTGGGAATGACCAGTAACTATTTTGAGCGGTAGATAAAGTTTACGGTTACCTGGAGATATCGGTCTGAGAAACAATGCATCCTGATGATAGCTGGGGTTGTTCAAATTTCGCCATTACGTTCAACTTCTGGGAGGAATTCTCCTGTATTACACAGTCACTTGATGCATGGTTATCTGAAAAAATATAAAGAAAAATTAAGCACCATTTAACTGGAAAAAAAATCAACTTACTTATACATGTATTTACTGAACTGCCTTGAAAACTACCCCCCCCCCTTTTTTTAAAATGTTCATTTCCTGTACACTGACCAAACCATCCATTTGGCTGTCAATCTAATTCTCTTTTTTCTTATATTTTTGTCATACAGCAATTGATTTTTTATTAGAGTTGTATTTTATCAAAGAAATTCATTTTTGAAAAATATTTCTGACACCATAAAAAATTTACATAATAGTTTGCAATCAGGCTGCAGTTGGTACCCAACACAACAGAAAAACCCAGGCCCAGTTGTTCAAATCAGGTTAATTTTTCCGGATTTTAATGCTTCTTTTAATGACAAAATTATTATAAGCATTCTATGGCACAAAAATTTCAATGTGGCTTGACTTATTGTTAAATTATGTCATTGTGGACAAATGTAAGATTTAAAGTATGCCACCAGGATCAATATCATCAAAGAAACATTTACATCAAAAGCGAGTGGAAGTGGCATTGCTGTTTCTAGTATGGATGTCAAGTCTAAACTAGAGGTCATGTCCGCAAGTAATTGTAGTGTACGCAAGTAATTACAGTGTAACAAAATACAAATAAAGGTTTTTGACTTTGACATAGCTATATTGACAGAAATCGAAATACCCAAACCCAAATCAAAATTTCTGAACTGACCAAACCTGAATTTTTTTCAGAACCATATGACAGTCCTGGTGTGCAAATGTAGTTGTTCTACAGTTCAAATTTTCAAACATAAAAATTTTTTTTCAGGCCTAGCACATGGAACATATGTCTTCATGTTCACCACTTCCCGTGAAAAGTGCAAGTTTTTCAATTTTCTTTTGGACTAAGGAAGAAATATGTAAGTGGTAAAAATAGGTCATTTTTACTCTGTGCGCAGTTCACTACACTATATCANAACCAAGGAAGAAATATGTAAGTGGTAAAAATAGGCCATTTCTACTCTGTGCGCAGTTCACTACACTATATCAAGGACAGCATATAACTATGCAAGTCAAAATGTATATTGTATATATATATCAATCCTGAAATAGATATGTCATAACAGGGAGCAGATCACTGGCTAAAAACCAGAAATGTACAAAATGACCTGTATAAATCCCACCTATTTATCAATACAAGCAGGGATCGCTGTACGCTAGATTAATGATCATGAGATGTTAACTGCAATTTCTAGCTTCACTTGTTGTGGTTTTAATCATGTTTTCTGACAGAGATTTAGATAATCTCCTGGATTAAGTGCATTGTAAACATGTTAAAAAAAAATATAGGCAGGAACACTCCGTCTGCAAATCTTCTCTCATAAACTCTTGATGCCTATTTATTTGATATACATTCAAGACTAGAATCTCTATTGTATTAGGAATTTCCATTTGTCAGTCAAAAAAAAAGAAAATTTGAAGCAATTCAGAAGTAAATTAGATGCGTCCATACACCACACCCTCCATTCTAGAAACCAAGTAAAAGGGTGTAAATCTAATGAATTATCGTGTCAACAGAAACATTAAGCAGGAATAATACACCAGAGAAATTTGATGTGGGTGAAAAGACAGTATGTTAAACAACAATATTTTGAAATCGAAAACTTTAGAATTCTCTTCATTTAGCCAAAAAATGCAGTTTTAGTAGAAAGTAATCTAAAAAAAAAAGCTCCAACATAAGCAGGCACCACATTGAGAGGAGGAGTGTAGATATTTGAAATATCAGTCCAATGAAACATAACTCTGCTGATACAAGGTCAACTACTGATACAAGTCAACTACTGATACAAGGGTCAACTTACTGATACATAAAGGTCAACCTGATACAAGGTCAACTACTGATACAACAAGGTCAACTACTGATACAAGGTCTAACTGCTGATACAAGGTCAACTACTGATACAAGATCAACTGGAGAGAAACTTTGACTATGGCATTTCAAGCTAAAAATCTACAAGCAATGGCAAAAAAGTTCAGAAATCCAGTATACTACAGTAGATGAAAAGGATGGATAGACAGAGGGATGAATAGGATGGATAAACAGATGGATGAAATGGATAGAGGTGAATGATATGGATATTGATGAAAAGGATTGAAAGATGGATGAAATGGATAGAAAGATGATGGAAAGGAAGCAGGCAAAAAAGGGTCCAGAACACCAGTACACTCAGTAATCTTTTATCCTTCTAGCTTTATCCAGATTTTACTCTATACCTAATTTTATCTGCTATTCCAGATTTATGAGTCTTGTCACAGAACCCAGAAATACTCTAATAAGAAGCAACCTTGTGAGCTTTTGACAGTAAATGTTAGTGACATCCGTTGGTCACAAATAGCATCTAGAATCATCTGGAATCATCCATTAACAACTTGTGAAGTCAAACTGCAATCAGAGATCAAAACATATCCTGCTGTAAACTGTTAGGATCCACATGTGGGGTCCTAACAACTGTGGATCTCAATATAAAACACATGGCTACAAATGAAATGGATCTCTTAATCAGTGTAAAATTCCACGTGTTGCAGTGCACCGCATGTACATGTAATGGATATACCTATTTGTTGCCTTTTTGCCCTCTCATAATCTGTTTTTCTTTCATTTTTAAAAACATTATTCTTTCCCTGACGTCAGAGCATAAAATCTGTCAATACACAAGATGATATTTGAGAGACTGCCCCCTATGATAAATGAGAAAACTACTGTTATGATCGGGTCTCAAATTTTTGGATGACAGGTGGGGGCTGACACTTATTCATACTTATATTACATACACACAGCAATGGAAACAGTTCCCGACTCAAATAGCAAAGTCAATCGGTTTAATATCCTATGTACTTAGTGTGTTAACAAGTCACTTGAATACGTATAAATAACTAATTCCTTGGTTTACGACAATATCTTAAACCTTCACGATCAGATTTAATATGGAACAAAGCTGATTTTTCTACCATAAAATTTCTATTTGGACTTAATAAAGACTATCTGTAATCCCCAACATTCCTTTATTCTTGCATCAGAAGAGAGGGCTAAATACCTGTGACAAACAGAAGAGAGGGCTAAATACCAGTGACAAATACTTCACTTCTTTGTGGGCTTACAAATCCTGTGAGGCGCTACATTTTCAGGTCAAAGAGTCACATTTTCTAAAACGGATGTGTGTAGCTCTAAAAGGCTTTAACTAGCAATGTGAAAAGTTTAATACAGTTTGATGGCTTGTGTCAATACTATGGAGCAGCAACATCTACCCTAAGATATTTTACTATTTACATTGGCCTATCCGTATAGCCTTGACAGATCCTTTCAAAATAATCTAAATCCCACAAAGCCTTAAGATATTCATCATAAACATATCCCCTACATTTTAGGCTGCAGTTTGATTTAAAAGGAATCTTTTTGTTTAAACATCAAGTATTGTCGGCCAACAAAACATGTCCACAATGCATTAAAATGATGATAATTGCTATTGCATTTTGACATGTATTGTGCTCTTTTAAAAATTTATGAATCATACACAAAGCAATCGGGCATTTTACAGATTGCAATCCCAACACTTTTGTCATATTTTTTTAAATTTTTTTTTTTTATATTAGATATTCAGTGACATTCATTTTATGGAAATTTTGGAATCTAATTTCCAGCCTAATTATTGAACCTTGTGCTAAATGTCAATGGATTTAGAATGTTGGTTTACGGTGTGCTAAAACACTACGGCAGTATGGAGTAAAATCAATACGTGATTACGATACAACATCTGCAAATAGCTCTATTGAACAAATTGACAAATTCTGGGTCGTTTTTGATAGAAGTGCAAAGATATCATGGCCCGCAGATCAATTAGCAAAAACGTCAATTGTTGAAATGCTAAATGATCCTATCATTAAACTGCTCTACTAAAATTAAGTCATGCCGCACACCATATATAGAAAGTCATGCTGCTAATGTTACCACTGAATAAAAGCACCCCAAAAATATCTACGCATAAAGAATCCACAAAATGGAGTAGCTTCATCGCCAACTTTTCACATTCCCCATTCCTAGCTTAACTTTCATCAAATTCAGAGAAATTTTCCAGCAATTTAATATGTTTAATTTGATGTACGTTAGGTATTCCCGATAGTCCTTGATAGTCTTCGCATTAAGAGATCATTTGAAAGGCCACCTACAATGCTGTAATTGGAAAGTTTACATCCATCTTAGGTAGTTTCAAGGTCACAAAGCATAAAAATGCACGTATCAGTGCACCAGCCATAGGTGCACTGCAGTGCATGAATCATAACTGAACCGGCAGTGGTGAATTTTGTTTATATTTTTATATCAATGATGAACCCATGTGAATTTCATGATCACTGCAGCATGACATGAATCATTCGAGATGTTATAAAAAGAGTGTTCACTTGCGACATTTCAGAGAACAGAATCTATGCATGAAAAACATAGACCACAGTTTAACATAATAATCTCAGTTTAATTTTTAATTTGGGGGAGGTGGGGGTGGGTTAGAGAGGGTTTAATAAATTGTTTTTAATACTTAAGGCAGATTCATAAAACTGTACATATCAAATATCTCATTTAACAGCAAGAAGATGTCTCTAGGCAGAATTTAGTATTCACCTGTGGCTATAGAAAACAATAGGTAATTCATAATTGTTGGCAAGTCAGAATAAGGTCAGCGTAAGACAAACAACACAATCAGCACACATATTGTAGCAGTTTTGCTTGTTTTCTTCTTCTCTGGCATTGAATACACCATGGTTTAATTAGTTAACACAATATTCAATGTCACTCGACACCTCCTAGCAATTTTTTCTAAGATAGTCTAATATTAACTGTCACCCCCCCACCCCCCCATCCTAACGCCCCGTCCAACATCCAACACTTTTCAACAACAACAACCCTCCACACACACACACACTGGTAACACAACACAAACACTCATTCTGTTTTAATTTTCCCTCTGGAAGTCTTACTTAGACTGCAACAACAAACCACGCTGCTGTAGATGTCATTATTTTGTCTTACCTAGTCCCACGCTCAGTGTCATCTGGTTCCCTCTCCTGAGTTCCGTGTAAGATGTCAGTGCTACGTATTCCTTCTTGACCCACGACATCAGTGCTTGGGTATCCTGGGGCATCGAAGTCTTGCTCACTTGTTTTTTCTGATTACCACTCACAAGTCGAATGTTCGAATATGGTGGAATCTGTAACGAAAATACCAAACACAATACAAACTGGGCAGACATCTTTATGCATAAAACAATGACACATATGTAAACTTCTTTGAAGAAATATTCTATTTCCATTTTTTTTTTCCATTTAGTGTTCTTGTCTGTTTGTGTAGAACTGTTACCATAAAGCTTCTTTTTGTGGTATATGTTATAATGTTGCAAGTGTGCATTTTATATACAAGTTCTGCAGAAACTGTTGCCAAAAAAACCCAAAAGCAAATACAGTTGAACTTCAATATCTCGAACACTGATATCTCGAATACCATGGTTATGGCGAACTGATTTGGAGGTCCCAACCACCTATTTTCTTAGTAATTTACCCTCGATATCTCGAATTCACGGATATCTCGAACTTTTTTCTTGGTCCCATCAAGTTCGAGATAACGAGGTTTGACTGTAGAAAACAACCCCAAAACAAAAACAAAACACTACCACAAAGCGATGCTTTTTCTTTGATGCCAAGGTAATATCTGTTCGAATCTTCCATCTGACTGGCTGTCTTGAGTTTAGTATGTAGATGAAGGGTACCAAATAAGCTGTAAAATAAAACACAAGAAAATAACCTCTTTGAAAAACAAAAATTGCTCTCACAAATTATTCATAGTTTGTAGCATTATCATGAGTTTCATCGATAAATACAAATGTCGATTTGATGCCAGATTATACTCAAGTGACACTTTCCCAGCCCACAATGCTCATTTAGAGAGTCAAAACCTTTTGTTGATGGAGATGCTGATATTTTCTTAGCGTCTCGGAAGGGCACTATAATTGTCGTGTAATGATATTGCATGCGTACTTGGATACCTTATAGTTAGCGCTCACCTGTCAAATGTTTTTCTAACCACCATTTTTTTGGGGTAAGGAATATCTTATGTCGCACCCACAAGACTGACAATCAAAATGTCAACAAATCAATTCATTTTTATTCAAAACATTGTTTCTTCCTATCAAAATACAAAATGAATTTTATCAAAACATCTGAAGAGTTTAAGGAATTTCTATTTTATTTTTTTTCCCTCTCTGTCCCAACAGTGCTAGCGGTCATTAATAGCTATAGGTAACAGTAAACTGTACTTTTACACTTAAATTATTTTCTCACATTGATGATGAGAACAAAGAAGTCTAAACAAGCTTGAAATCTTTCCCCAGGCTGTTTCTTTATTGACATTATCAAGTTGATGAAAATGACAGTGTAGTAGATAATTGTATTGTGGTAATTTCCAAATAAGATCGACTTTTTTTTTAATATATTGAAGTACAAGTGCAATGTATTGCAGAAAAGACAGGCAGTATTATACTAAATAATATAAAATCACAATGGACTTAGTAACCAATGTCTATTGTGATTTCATATTATTTTAATTAGTATATAGTACAAATTACAAATTAAGACTTCCTAAAGCTGTCAACAAGATCAGGTCCTGGATGTAAAGGCACCAATTAATAGTCACATTACAAGACTCTGATGATGTACTATAACAAGTACTATACGGCACAACTTCCAATTATCAGCAACCTGATATCTTCCCACTGGTAATAAAGAAATATATTTACATTTACTGTTTAATCCCCCCTCTGTAGAAAATGGTCTATATACGGGATCATATTGTAACAGTTAAGCTCCTATGCTAGTTCTGCAATTATCCAATAGAATCTGCGTTTTTAAACATTATTCTAGTCACCAATACTTCAAACAGCAATATGGTTGCCATATTACATTTCAGTTTGTGAAGAGTTTAAACTGGGTAAATATTATAATTTATTCTTTGATATAATTCTCTCATTCCTCCATCACCTCCAATTTTAACACACAAAATAAGCGATCTAGAATAATTACATGCATGCATGGTTTAATTAACTTCTCGCATCATTGCAAACTATTGAAACAAATGTATCTCAATTGCTGTACAATGTTTAATCCAGGAGTTTAGTAGACATCTACAGTTCTTGGTCCAATTAAATCTAGGAACTAACATGAAAAGGAATTTATAAATGAACTATAATTAATTTCAAGAGAGAAACAAATACTTTATTTGAAGTCATACTGAGAAATCGTCTTCTGCAATATCCATGCCAATCATAAACAACACAAGATTATATATACTCTAAAGGGCTTTAATTTTTGCAAGGCTAAATTTTGCATTTATTCATTATCGGTATTTTGCAATGGTTTAAATTTTCGCTGAAAGTAAAGAGACTGAATTAGAATAGTACCCCAAATACATTGAATAGCACTTTGCGATTGGTTTTATTTTCGCAATCGTTGTTAAATAATCGCGAATATAGCGAAAATAAACCGCAATATCCCCCTTAACAGTAGTGAATATCGGCACTTCACCGGGAGAAGTCAAATGCAGCATCCGAATCATGATTATGGTGATGCATGCATAGATTTATCATTTGTGCAAGTTTAAAATGGGTTTTCATGGAATGTGTCCTTTTAAAAATATTCGCATAGCGTGCTGGAATCAGTCAAGTTAATGCGGTGAGAAAGATGCAAGAAGAAACAAGTGCATGCATCCTACAAGCATTGCTTCGCCTATATTAAATTGAGCTATAAGGAGAGATTTTTATGTACTAATGCAAACTTTTCTTATAAGGAACCTTTGTGTCGTGCAGGAGTTTCTATTTCAAATCTCATTACATAACAAATATGAACCTTAGGATAAAAAAGGCAGACATATATATGACAATTCCAGATATGAATTCATATTCGTCCGCTTGCACCTTGTCAACAAAAGTCAATTGGAGTATGATTTTAGGCAGCTGAAGACATATGTACTTGATCTGTCGTAATACACTGGTTTCGAGATGCGAGCTCTTCTGTGTAGG
>CAJDSM010015116.1:1204-12703 GCA_903981925.1 Ostrea lurida
GGAGAACTTTAAGGGATAATCTGGGGAACTTTAAGGAATATTCTGGGGGAACTTTAGGAGATATGAGATATTCTGGGAACTTTAAGGCTATTCTGGGAACTTTAGGGGATATTCAGGGAGAACTTTAGGAGTATTATTGGGAACTTTAAGGGGATATTCGGGGGGGGGGGCTTTAGGAGATATTCGGGGGAAACTTTAAGGGGTATTCTGGGGAATTTTAAGGGGTATTTCTTGGGAACTTTAAGGTGTTAAAATCCTTGAGTTGTACTTGTGAGACTCCTCTTTCTCCTAATCAAGCTTTTTTTTTGGCTGTCTAAATATTCTTCTAAACTTTAAATTTGCTCAATGTAATGAAGCCTGAAAACAAAAACAAATCGTATATATAAAGCAGACAAACATTTTGGTAGAACCATACTATCATAATTTGACTTAAATCAATTTACTGTAAGTTGACATTTGAAACACTTTGGGGGTGGGTGGGCTGGGGTGGTGGTGGCAGAAAAAACACATAAAATAAACCAAGGTAACTGTAATTTGGAAAGAGATAAGCTATGGGCTTACAGTTTTTATTAGAATTATTTTAGAGTCACAAAACTTCAACTAGATACCATATAACTAACACCCATTCATGCTTTGGATAATATTTCATACCTTCAATTCATTACATTATTGTGATAACAGAGAGTGAAAAATAATCACTGTTGTCTACTTGTGGAGATTGGAAAGGACCTGAGGGGTTTGTGAATTTCTCATATCACACAAAGTACGATTATATAACCACAAAGTATCACTCTGAAGGTAAATAAAATTTACATAAACATGTTATTGTGCGTATCAATATTCTGAAAATACGGTCAGCATGATAATTATAATTACTACGACGAACGGTGCATTACATCATTGTGTATTGCAGCTAGGTGAAATCAACACTTTAAAGGGGCATGGACACGTTCTGGGCTAAAAATGTTCAAATTTTAGATTTCCATTTTAATATTTACAATGCTCACTTAGGGTATTTCTAATGGTTAGCAAAAAATTGAACGTCATTTGTTTGAGTTACAGGTGAGATACACCACTTGCAATTCTTCACAATGTAAACAAGGGTCGAGCCTTGTTTTTGTTTACATAAAGATTGCTTCACAGAAAATACCATGTTTAAAACAAAATGAGATGTGAGAATCACTAGGAAACTGTTTAATTGTGTTCAGAATGAACTTGTAACATGAAAAATTCTGCTTTAAATGGAATGTATACTAGCATATTCAATATAGGTAAACAAAAACATGACTCAAGCCTTGTTTACATAGTGAAGAATTGTAAGTGCTGTATCTCACTTGCAACTCAACAAATAACGTTCAAATTTTTGCTGATTATTAGAAATACCCTAAGTGAGCATTGTAAACATTAAAAATGGAAATCTAAAATTTGAACATTTTAGCTCAAAACGGTGTCCCCATGTCCCTTTAAAGGGGCATGGACACGTTTTGAACTAAAACTGTGCAAATTTAGATTGCCAATTTTAATGTTCACAAAGCTTGACTAAGGTATTTCTAATTGTCAAGAAAAATTTTAAGGTCATCTGTTGACTTAAATTACAAGTGAGATACAGCACGTAAATTAATTTCCTTGTTATGTAAACAAGCCCGAGCCATGATTTGCTTACATATATTGAATATGCTACTTAACATTCCATTTAAAGCAGATTTTTTTAAAATTTGAAGTTCATTCTAAACACTGTGAATTAAACAATGTCTAGTGTCTCTCACATATATCTCATGATATTTTCTACGAAGCAATCTTTTTGTAAACATAAACAATTCTCGAGCCTTGTTTACATAGCGACGATTTGTGAGCGCCGTATCTTACTTGTAACTCAACAACTAACTTTCAAATTTTTGCTGATAACTAGAACTAACTTGATTAAGCATTTTAAACATCAAAATTGGCAATCTAAAATTTGAACATTTTTAGTTCAAAACATGTCCATGTACGTCCCTTTAAATTGCAAGACTTGATCGGTAATCAACCCAAGTAAAAAGCCCACTAGATTTTACTACAAAGGGTTAATTTCAGCTCGAATGATTGTACATGGCACTGCACAAAGTGGAATTTTTCTGATTATTACTGTATTTCTCCTTTGCACATTTAATCCATGCCACGCCAATTTTAAGTTCATATAAAAATTCTAAATCGGAAAGATTTTGAACATTTTCAAAAATCCCTCGTTCAACTTTTATTTCCTTCAGTAAAACTGGTATCACTTGACTTTGATCCTACTTTGTAAAACCCCTTTCATCATTTCTGATGATTCCATGTCTTAAACATCTCTATCAGACTGGAATCTGAAGTAAAACCAATTTTCTTTTCCAAAGTTATACATGTAGGTCAAGTTGTTTGATTTTGATACAAGATTATAGGTTCCGTTATCATCATAATTTCTGAAGATCCCATGTCTATTAATTCTGCTTCTAAAAATTGACCCGTTTTTGTGTTCAATGTCAAAGGTCACTTGACCTTGATGCCAATTTGTAGATCCCAACACCATTTCATCATTTCTAAAGGTCCCATGTCTCTATCAGACCAGATCAAAAGTAATACCAATTTTCTATTCCAAAGTCAGAGGTCAAGGTCGTTGAAGTCACTTGATCTTGGCACTACCTTATAGGTCCTGTCATCCTCTTATCATATTTGGACATCCCATGTCTCTATCAATTCTTTCTCCAACGTTTTACCAGTTTATTATATGGTCAAGGTCACTGAAATCACTTGACCTTGATACCAATTTGTAGATCCCAACATCATTTCTGGAGATCCCATGACTCTATCAGACCTTATTTCGATGTAATACCAATTTTCTGTTACAAGGTCAAAGATATTACATGTACATCTTCAGATAAGAGGATGGGAGGACCTACAAGGTAGTGCCAAGGTCAAGTGAGTCCAGTGGCCTTGACCTCTGAACAGAAAATTGGTATTGCCAATACCAGAACCAGGTCTGATGGAGACATATAGGATCTCCAGAAATGAGAATTACCGCACGCTGAACGCATGGAACAATGGTAAAGTAGAACATTTCAGGGACTGTAACATAGTGGTTAACACACTCACTTCTCACCGCTGCGACACAAGTTTAATCCCCAGTAGTTGTATAGGAGAGTAATACCCGGGATCAGCAGTGGTTGTATAGGAGAGTAATTCCCCCAGGATCGCGAGTGGTTGTATGGGAGAGGGATCAGCATGGTTGATGGAGAGGGTCAGCAGTGGTTGTATGAGGAGATAATCCCCAGGATCAGCCAGTGGTTGTATGGGAGAGGGATCAGCAGTGGTTGTATGGAGAGGGATCCCCAGATCAGCAGTGGTTGGGATGGAGAGTAATCCCAATGATCAGCAGTGGTTGTATGGAGAGGATCAGCAGTGGTGGTATGAGAAGTAATCCCCATGATCAGCAGTGGTTGTATGGGAGAGTAATCCCAAGATCACAGTGTTGATGGAGAGGATCAGCAGTGGTTGTATGGAGGAGAGATCAAGCAGTGGTTGTATGGGAGAGATAATCCCCATGATCAGCAGTGTGTTGTATGGAGAGGGATCAGCAGTGGTTGTATGGGAGAGTAATCCCCAGGATCAGCAGTGGTTGTACGGGAGAGTAATCCCCAGGATCAGCAGTGGTTGTATGGAGAGAGATCAGCAGTGGTTGTATGGGAGAGTAATCCCATGATCAGCAGTGGTTGTATGGAGAGGGATCAGCAGTGGTTGATGGAGAGTAATCCCAGGATCAGCAGTGGTTGTATGAGAGTAATCCCAGGATCAGCAGTGGTTGTATGGAGAGAGATCAGCAGTGGTTGTATGGGAGAGGGATCAGCAGTGGTTGTATGGGAGAGTAATCCCAGGATCAGCAGTGGTTGTATGGAGAGAGATCAGCAGTGGTTGTATGGGAGAGTAATCCAAGGATCAGCATGGTTGTATGGGAGAGTAATCCCCAGGATCAGCAGTGTTGTATCGGAGAGGGATCAGCAGTGGTTGTATGGAGAGTAATCCCCAGGATCAGAGTGGTTGTATTGGAGAGTAATTCCCAAGGATCAGCAGTGGTTGTATGGAGAGGGATCAGCAGTGGTTGTATGGGAGAGTAATCCCATGATCACAGTTGGTTGTATGGGAGAGTAATCCCAAGGATAGCAGTGGTTGTAGAGAGAGATCAGCAGTGGTTGTATGAGAGTAATCCCAGGATCAGCCAGTGGTTGTATGGAGAGGAGATCAGCAGTGGTTGTATGGGAAGTAATCCCCAGGATCAGCAGGTTGTATGGAGAGTAATCCCAGGATTCAGCAGTGGTTGTATGGAGAGAGATAGCAGTGGTTGATGGGAGAGGGATCAGCAGTGGTTGTATGGGGAGTAATCCCCAGATCAGCAGTGGTTGTATGGAGAGAGATCAGCAGTTGTTGTATGGGAGTATCCCAAGGATCAGCAGTGGTTGTATGGGAGAGGGATCAGCAGTTGTTGTATGGGAGAGTAATCCCCAGGATCAGCAGTGGTTGTATGGGAGAGTATATCCCCAGGATCAGCAGTGGTTGTATGGAGAGGGATCAGCAGTGGTTGTATGGGAGTGTAACCAAGGATCAGCAGTGGTTGATGCGAGAGATCAGCAGTGGTTGTATGGAGAGTAATCCCCAGGATCAGCAGTTGGTGGTATGGAGAGTAAATCCCAGGATCAGCAGTGGTTGTATGGAGAGAGATCAGCAGTGGTTGTATGGAGAGGGATCAGCAGTGGTTGTATGGAGAGTAATCCCAGGATCAGCAGTGTTGTCATGGAGAGGGATCAGCAGTGGTTGTATGGGAGAGGGATCCCCAGGATCAGCAGTGGTTGTATGGAGATAATCCCCATTCATCCAGCAGTGGTTGTTATAGTAGAGGGATCAGCCAGTGGTTGTATGGGAGAGTTAATCCCAAGGATCAGCAGTGGTTGTATGGGAGAGGGATCAGTAGTAGTTGTATAGGAGAGTAATCCCCAGGATCACAGTGCTTGTCGACTAGGAGACGGGATCAGCAGTGGTTGTATGGGAGAGGGAATCCCCAGGATCAGCACGTGTTGTATGGGATAATACCCCCAATCAGCCACAAGTGGTTGTTATGGTAGAGGGATCAGCCAGTGGTTGATGGGAGAGTAATCCCAAGGTCAGCATGGCTGTGTATGGGAGAGGGATCAGTAGTAGTTGTAATAGAGCAGTAATCCCCAGGATAAGCAGTGGTTGTATGGAGAGTATCCCAGGATCAGCAGTGTTGTATGGGAGAGGGTATAGTGGTCATCCCATTCGAGACAACCTGGGTTTCCTCCAGGCACTCCCGTTTCCTCCCACATCATAATGCCAACACTAATTTTGTTAACTAATTTGTCCTTGTTGGTATGTCCCACTTCGAAATGAAGGACTGTAATCTTACCACTGACAATTAACACCTTCTAACTATCCCTGGTTGTTAATTTACATGTAAAGGAAGAACACTTAATGATAAGTGGGAACAGATGTTCACCAATAGACTCTGGAGATTCATTTACACCACTGTAAGCTTATTATCACACATGACCAGCATGGTATTTCAAGTCTCCCAAAGGAAGTTTGGAGACTTTGTTCAAGATCGTAGCACTACCGAGCCCTACGTATAGCCGCTACGATCTTGAACGCAGCCCTAATAGAGAGCAAATCACGTGACTTGCATGTTCAATATGTAGATCTTGTTTTCAGATTGATGGGGTTAGGATACCTTTTAGGGGGATCAGATGGGAGTGGAGTTGAACACAGAACTCTGGGAAAAAATTATTTCCAAAATTCAACCGATGTACTGTAAATGTATTATATTTTACTGTGGTGATTTTGACGGAAGACTACACCAACAGGGACATGCATTATGACCACAGGCGTTTGATATTTTTAAAAAATATTTAATAAAAAAAAAAATCTTCCTATAAACAAATAATTGTAAATTACTTGTTTATGGGGAGATTTTTTTTTAATCAAATATATTTAAAACGTCAAGTGCCTGTGATTATGACGTACAAAATGGGAGTGAACATCTGCTATTGCGTCAAATCTTAGAAAATCAAATTTCCGCTAAATATCATACAAATTTTAAAAATATAATACATTTACATTAACTCAATAAATATGATAAGAGTCATGAGATCTTCAGAAATGAGAAGGGGACGATGGGACCTAAACACTAGTGTCAAGATCAAGTTACTCCAGTGACCCTGACTTCTAACCACGAACATAAAAACTGCTCTAATTTTAAAACTAGGACTAGTAGAGATATTACAAACTTTCAATTTGCCCAATTTAATGAAGCCCTGAAATCAAAACGGACCTAAGTAGATAAATTGTATAAAGCAGCTTAAAGGGGTATGGACACGTTCTGAGATAAAATTGTTCAAATTTTAGATTTCCATTTTTAATGTTTACAATGCTCAATTAGGGTATTTCTAATGGTCAGCAAAAATTTGAACTTCATTTGTTGAGTTACAAATGTGATACAGTACATACAATTCTTCACTTTGTAAACAAGGCTTGAGCCTTGTTTTTGTTTACATAAAGATTGCTTCACAGAAAATACCATGTTTAAAACAAAATGAGATGTGAGAATCACTAGGAACTGTTTAATTGTGTTCAGAATGAACTTGTGATATGAAAAATCTGCTTTAAACGGACCGTATACTAGCATATTCAATATAGGTAAACAAAAACACAGCTGGAACCTTGTTTACATAGTGAAATATTGTAAGTGCTGTATCTCACTTGTAACTCAACAAATGACGTTCAAATTTTTGCTGACCATTAGAAATACCCCAAGTGAGCATTGTAAACATTAAAAATGGAAATCTGAAATTTGAACATTTTTAGCTCAAAACGTGTCCATGCCCCTTTTTTTAAGACTTAGGTAGAAACACACAGTCATCATTTAATTCAATCAATTTACTGTAGTTTGACAATATTTTTGAAAAGAAAGGTGGCATAGAACACCATAAAATAAAATGAGGTAAAAGAAACGATGCTGATAAAACTAACACTCATCCATGCTTTGGATAATATTTATTACCTTCAATTCATTACAATGGCGATAACAGTGTGAAAAATCATCACTGTTGTCTACTTGTGCGAGATTGAAAAGACCTCTGAGGGGTTTGTGAATTTCTCAATCTCACACAAACAAAGTACGATTATATAACCACAAATATCACTCTGAAGGTAAATAAAATTTACATAAACATGTTATTGTGCGTATCAATATTTTGAAAATACGGTCAGCATGATAATTATAATTACTACGACGAACGGTGCATTACGTCATTGTGTATTGCAGGTGAAATCAACACCTTACAAGACTCGGTAACCAACCAATGTATAAACCCCACTAGATTCTACTACAAAAGGTTAATTTCAACTCAAATGATTGTACATCGCATTGATTAGATGAAAAAAATACTTTTACCAGTTTAATACCTTCTCAAAATGACCTCAAATTCTCTCACTGATGTATGTAGCTAGACATTCATAACAAGAGACAAATAAACCATGAGGCACACATACAATTATATACTGTATAAGTGGTATTTTTAACGTGACACAACTTGAGCAAATTTTCCTTATGGGTACTTGTATATATTTACGAAGGTTGTCTGTAAAGTTCGTGGACAAGCCTTAATTTATATAACAGTAACGTTTAAATATTGGTATTTATTATTAGCATGGATTTATTAAATCATATACTTACATGTGATATTATAAAATGAAAATTGTCCGATTTTATATGTATATTAAAAAAATGACTTCGTTATTAGACGTGGGATGGTGACCCAGAGCACGGCAAAATTTGAATGAAAAAGTTGTTTATCGTTTCATACAGTTCATTTGTATTTTGTAAAAGTCTGTGAAGATTGAGATGATTTTTACTCATGGTGTTTCCAAGAGTTTCAATATCAAATCTGCAAAATTTGAACGTTCAAAGTATCGAAATAGCACAGATATGGAGGTTTGGATCTATTTTGACAGTTTCGTCATTGTTCGAAAAAATGACGTTTTCGGAAAAGGTGGAGCAGAGAGCAGTGATAAATTTGTGTAGATATTGGAAAAACACCCAAAGAAACCTATGAATTCCGTAAACGTCGGGAAAACATTGTAATATGGGCCGTTCATTATGTTTGATTTTTGGACGCAAGGGACAATTTCCGAGATGACATGCGTGAAGGAAGATCATCTTTCCGAGATTGCAGTGCTGCGAAAAATGAAATTTGTGACGTGCTTGACAGTGAATGGCGACTAAAAGCTATCGATATTGCTAGAAATGTTGAATTTCAAAGATTTCGGTCCATGAAATTTTTTATACCATGTTCTATATATGAATTACGTATTGAAACCAGAACAGGTTGTACACATTTTTGATCACTGGTTAAAGCGACATAAGAAATGTGCGTGTTGAGTTTAACGGTGACAATGTTGCGAAAAGTATATTGTCTTTACGTTTGACGTTGGATAACGTCAAGAATTTTCCTTTTACTGCTCCGGGTATGAGTTTGTGTCTTTTTTGTATTTGATAGAATTATAACTAAATGTGCTTTGTTTGTAATGAAAATTTGCATATTAATAAGATTGACATGAATTTAACGAAAATGTTAGTTTCATATACTTTATCAAGGTTTTAAAGTTTTATTCAAGGTTGTCCACGAACTTTACGGACAACCCTCGTACATTCACTGATCTTTTCTCTATTTCCTTTGAAATGACATGGCGATTATCATCCAATAAATGCATGTTTGTTGCAAATAGTTGGATCCGGTTTTGTAGTGTCACCTGTCTGCATGGTCATTACCATATATGGAGTGATTCCAAGGTCAAAGGTTAAATTGGCTGTTCCGTTTAAAGTAACAAAATGATCAACATTATGAATATTTAGTACTTAAATTTAGTTTTGCCTAACGCGGGTTATGAATTTTTTCTGCAATGCTAGTTCCTTCATCAACCCAATAAACCACAAAAAAGCATTTTATTGTTTAAATATGTATTTAGGAGAGCTATTTTTAGTGACTTTATAATTCCAGAGAAAAAAAGCTATTACCTGCAATATGGAATAAAGAGTTTAACTTAGCAATTTATATTCAATTTTAGCGATCTGTCATTAATAATGCCAAAATTAAATCCTCGCTAAAAATTTACTTATACAGCATATTTTCTATTACACACAGACAGACTTGTGGTTGGTGAAATCAAATGCTGCTGCTCTGCTGCAGATATTTTCTGAACACATTAATCACATATCTCATAAACTGACACGAATAATGCTTGACATGATGAATATCAAAATTCAATGATAAATTAAAGGTGGATTTAAACTTGTGGAGGTTACAAATTGTCTTCATTGTGTTTTAGCTTTCAGTGGAGGTAGCTCTCTGGACAACAGCCTAGACACAATCCAATCCATCAACGATTCAGGCAAAAAGGAAAACAGTCTGGCCAGTATCTAAAAAATAATACTCATGAATTGAAACTATGTGACGCCAACAAGAAAAATAAAGAAAAGTTATTTTAATTCATTAAAGAAAAGTTATTTTTACACATCAAAATTTAGAGTTATCCCCCTTGATTAACTATACAATGTACTGTAAAACGAGAATATTTGGCACAAACATATTTTAGCGCAATCAGCAATGAAAACCTTTTGGCGCAAACTTATTTTAGCACAACAACACTACTTGGTCTATAACTTCACGTCAATTAAAACAATTTAGCGCACAATTTAATTTAGCGCAATCGTATGTCTGCGCTAAAGGTGCTAAAATAAATAGAGCGCTAAATATTCTCGTTTTACAGTACTCCGAGAACTTACACAAAAGATGTCAAACAGCCCACTTCCTCCATCTACCAGATAGCGGATTCTAGGGCTCTGGTTGATAACGGCATCCTCTAGAGCGTTGAGAACGGGCGCTAGGGTGGGGTAGGAGGTGGCTGAGGTCCCCTTCGCTCCTTCAAACAGGCGATCCAAGTACTCCTTCCCGTATGTTTCTCTGACTTCCTCTCCTGCCTCCGTCCACATTGTGTTAAAATCTCTCCTCATTATAGCTAACTGTTCAAAATTGTATTCAGAGGAAATCAATATTCTCACTACAGGGATATGGATAGGATTTAAAATAAAAACAATGTTAACTTTTAAAAGGTATTTCTAATGTTCAGCAAAAAATGTTAATGTCATTTGAGGTTGGTTGTATTTTGTTTTACGTCCCTCTCGAAAATAATTCACTCATATGGAGACATCGCATTGCCGGAGAAGGGCTGAAAGTTTAGGCCTGTGCTTGGCTCTATAATGGCCTCTGAGCAGGGAGGGATTTTTTTCGTGCCACACCTGTTGTGACATATGGCCTTGTATTTTGTGGTCTCATTTGAAGGACTGCCCCATTCAGTTGCCTTTTACGACAAACAAGGGGTACTGCATGAGGACCTATTCTACCCGAGAATGTCAGTTGAGTGAGATAGAGTACCTGGTACTCAATTCTTTGTTATGTAAACATTGAGGCTTGTGCCATGTTTTTATTTACATAAAGACTGCTTGATAAAAAATTTCATGTATATTTCCAGTATATTACTGTACTAAAATTTATTTTGATCCCCTATGGTGGCCCCAACCTACCCCTGGGGGTCATCATTTGAACAAACTAGAATTTGTACTACCAGGGGATGCTTGCATATCAATAGAGCTAATCATAACCCTGCTCTTCTTAAGATATTTGCAATATATCCCAATGTGAAATTTGGGATCCCATATTGTGGCCCTTACCTTCCCCTGGGAGCCATTACTTGAACAAACTTGAATCTACGTTATGTCAGGAGCATTCAGGTAAATTTCACCTTCTCTGGACCAGTGGTTCTTCAGAAAAAGATTTTTAAATGACCCCACCATAATTTTTTTCCCCTTTTCTTGATTATCTCCCCTTTAAAGAATTTTAAAATTCCCTTTATCCAGGATAATTTGTGTCAATTTTATTTTTGAAAAAAAGACTTACTGATTTTTCATTCAACATTCCAGTTGCCCCTCCAAAGTTTCCTGGCTCCACAATTACCACTTTTACCCCAAACTTCCTCATCTCGATGCGGAGACCATCCGAGAAAGCCTCCCCTGCAAACTTTGCCATAGTGTAAGCAGAAGCCACAGGAAACACACAGCGCCCTCTTACACTGGTTACATTCACCACTCGCCCTATAGAGAAAGTAATAAATGTGTTTAGAAAAGCAAACTCAATATGTATTAGCATCATCTATAATTTAGCACATCTCTTGTGGTCCGCGTAAAATATATTGTTATACTTTCATGTAAAATACTCGAATCTGATTGGACAAGGAACAGTTGACAAAACATACTGTTTCCCTCTGAGAATAGAAAACACACCCTCCAGGGTGATAGTATCTAGCAACGGGAAACATTACTTGACGACGGGTAACATTCTGAAAAATTGTTACATGCGTCAT
>CAJDSM010015116.1:15788-29251 GCA_903981925.1 Ostrea lurida
ATTACCAGCATATAGATGGTACGAAGGACAATTGCATGACCAGTGATTCAAAGGTCAAAGACAGAACCGGTTTGTTCGTTTTCCTATTACAATCTCAGTATATAGACAACCAATAAAAATGCACTATAGTTGAGGGTAACATTGAACATATTTCACCCCTGAAAACAAATTGTCAAGCCGAGGCGTAGCGCCAGTCGGGTTGACAAATGTTTTTGCTCGGGGCTTGATAAATTTCAATGTTACCCCTCAACTACACTTGCAATATTTATTATATTTATAGTTTAAGTTATCACCCAATTTATTATGAGGTGATCAATGTGTAAAATTTAGTCACATACGAGTCGAAATGACATCATGATGACTACTTGACCCAGTAGCTAATTCTTTTCTATTGGATGGAAGAAAAAGCTCATCTTGATTAGATCTTCATCGATATAATTGAATAATTCAAACAATCGAAACACCAGTTACCAGGAGTGTACAGCGAATGAACTTGACGACCATCTGTTTTTACAGAATGTACTGCTATCACAAAAGCGAATAGCAGAGTGCAAGTTTTCAATTTGCGACGAATCAAAAAGAACAAGCCAAATCATATCAACTTTGGGAATCATCCTTTCTATATCATTGTATATCGTTGGCAAGGTATCATATTCCAGGATTATACACTTCCATGTTACTTTACAATACGACATTGTTTTTATAGTTTTTTCCACTTCGTTTAAACATTCTATTTTCCTTAACTATATTTATATTTCCTATATTTAACATTATTTTAAGGGGATAGCCACTTTTAATACATTTAATGTATTCTTTCCCCAGTGACAGCAGGTCCATTCTGCATTCATAATGAAACTGGTACTCCGTTGATTTGATGCTACACACAAACAAACAGCGTACGCTCTGTACCAAATGGATCCGATTTCATGTGCCAATTAGACTTTTAATGTTGCAACTACCGGATAAGTTCATTGTTGCCGTCATTGTTGCTCCTTGAAGCTCGCGCTTCTTACTATACTGTGGGTAGTAGATTGTGACTGTCATTGTATCTAGCCCGTCGTTAGTGTGTTTTAAATGAAACTCTTCGCATTAATACGTGAAAACATAAACTGGTCCGCCGTTCCTGATGCTTACGCTTTCCCTGCAATCAGATTAACTGAAACCGGCCATCGATGCATTGTCAAATTAGACACAGACACACAATCTCTTGTACGTTGATCTCTCCGCGGTCTATATAGTACTTCCAGTCCCACGTTCGTAAAGCAAATCCCATGATTAGCTCGTTTAGTAAATCTCGCTACTTGCCAAAACCATCCCGCGGTCAGAGCAGGATTGAGCCGCTGGTCGATTTATACAGAGATTTGGGCCCGTCACCTGCTTTTAGCGTAGGCCGATGCCGTAACCTCAAACAGGCGGACCAATTTAAATTTACAAAGTTTCCACTAAATGCCACTCCTATACAGAGAGCTCTTATTTCGAAAATCCGGCATATCAAGCTTTTTCTATACGAAAATCTGTAACTGATGCCACTTGACTAGAAATGACAAGCTTTTGAGAAGCACTGTATAAACAAAAAGAAACAGTAAGGACTATTACCTTACTCTTTCTCAGAAGTGGACCAAAAGCTTTCGTTGTCCTCACCATTCCAAACACAATCTTAACGTCCATAAATTCTGATAGATACATAATCCATCTGCTACAGAAGTCAATGTCCCCAATGAAATTTACTCCGGCATTGTCTGATACTCGCCCAGACCACTATTAGGACGCAACAACAATTTTACGACATCTGTAATATGAACAGTAAAAGTTAAGACTATTCTTTTGCAAACGTATATTTCATTCTTCTACAATTCTAATCAGAATTAAAATTCAAAAAAATGTTGTACAGTTAGTAACACACAAGGAAGCTTTAAATTGACTTTTTGCACTTGCAAGTATACTGGAACCTTTACAACCTATTTCTCAATTTGCTCACTTTTTCATTTCATTCAGTGGAAGCCACTTGAATACAAATCGCAATACATTTTCCTTATGAAGAAATTTATTCAAACAAAGACATGGCATGTGAAAACATCTACTCACTAAGTGACGTCCAATATTCATGTGTGAGCAATTTGCAATAACCTTAGACATTCTATCAGCTTCTCGAGCTTGACTCCTTCTGTCAGAGAGCACCTGGCACTAAAGTTCTTGATGTGGCATAGCATGAATTTGTCCAATAAACCATGATATATTTGTGTTATAATGCCTGAATTTTTATAAATACGAGTTGTTTTATTACGAGAGATTTCGTTTTAGCGATGTAAAGCATGAATTTGTTTATATCACGAAGGAATTTGTTTTACGCTACGCATGTATAAGCATGAATTTGTTTTATAAGGATGAATTTGTTTTACACATGTATAAGCATGAATTTGTTTTATAAGCATGAATTTGTTATAATTTGTTATAAGCTTGTATTTGTTGTATACTGTAAACATATAATATTTTATAGTGGATTTATTTTGGCAATTCTGGCGGATATAAAGATATAAATGGTTTTAAAATCAAAGAAATGAAACAGGAAATAAAAATAATTCAGCACGCCGAGGATTGTACTATTCTGGTCAAGAATGAAAAATCCTTGCAAAAAGTATTAGATACAATCGAATTTTTCTGTAAACATTCAGGTCTAAAACTAAATAAAGATAAAACAGAATGTCTATTATTAGGAAAGTTTAAAGGAATAACCAAAGAAATTCTTCATCTAAAAGTAAATGAAAATTCAATTAAATCATTAGGTATTCATATCGGCCATAATAAAAAGGAGTGTTATGAAAGAAATTGGAAACGTTACCAGAAAGACATAGAAAAATTATTAAAATCTTGGAAAACTAGAAAACTTACAATATTTGGTATTAAAGTGCTGCATTATAAATTCCTTGGCAATATCTAAAGTGGTTTATGCAGTGACATTGTTATCATCACCTGGTGATGAATTTGTTAAAGAAATAGTCGAAATTGTCTCTGCAATAGCGACCAAAAGTAAGTGGACGATCGCCATCTGTTATTTGTTTTCAAATATTTTATTGTAGTACTAAATTATGGCCACTAAAATTTGCATTTGGCGACCAAGAAATTGTGGTTGGTGGCCAAATGGCCACTTAAGAAAAAAAGTTATTTTGAGCCCTGATATGTGTTAAATATAATACGTTTACAGTATAAGCATGCTTGCTTTAACCATGTTTTTGCTAAATGTTCAGAAAAAAAGATTTTTGAAGGTTGCAGTACAGTTTTTAAAAAAAAAAGTTTTTGCCTCAATCCTATGGCTTGGAAAATTATCTATGCCATGGGTACATTACTCCTAAAAATAGGAATCTTTAAGAAATTGAAAGCATTTCAGTGCTAGAGGGTGCCCATAATAAAGCCGGTGGGCCACCCGTGGTACCCTTACCGCAGCCCTTCAGCCCTGGGACTGTCAAATATGTGCCCCTTGACTTAAAATATAAAATTTTGTGATTTTAACATCAATATTAACACATTTATATAAATCTCATCATCTAGGGTGTTTCACAAGGCTGTCATGAAATAAATACTTCCTGAAAACAGAAAATAAACATACAAAACATATTAAAAAAACCATTCACTTAAACATCTGTCCCTTCCAGGTCCAAACACACTACAATGCCCTCTACCACTACCAGTGCCCTTCCATTTTCATTTTCAGGTTGGAACAGTGTTTAAAAGTTCAGGCTTTCTACTCTACTTTGATGAAAAAGTAGGAAAACAGTAGGAGTAAACTATTTGAAATAGTAGGAAACTAGATGTGTCAGTGCGACACGAATGTGAAGTCTAATGAAGGAAATTCGTAGGGTGAAATTAAGTTTTTCAAATGCATAAACTGTAGCGTAACCATATATCAAATTTGAAGTTGAATGTAGTGCAAACGTGCAGACGATAATAACGAAACGGAATTCCTCGATTTTTTGTCGAAGTATCAAGAGGGCTACTCTGATCAAAATCATTCGGACACATGACCAATTTCGACAAACTTGACCCTGCATATTTTGTGACCGTATACATGTATCAAATTTGAGTTGAATGTGTGCAACCGTATGCAGATATAATGAACGGAAACAGAAAAATTGACAGAATTTTTCTTCTAAGTTCAAGAGGCTAACTCTGTCAAAAACATCATCGGACCATGACCAATTCGAACTTGACCTGCCTAATATCCTGTGACGTATCCATAGTATCACATTTGAGTTGAATGTGTGGCAACCGATTGCAGAGATTATGAATGGAAACGAAAATTTCTGATTTTTTTTCAAAGTTCAAGACGGGCTAACTCGGTGCAAAAATCATCGACCATGACCGACTTCGAAACTTGACCATGCATATGCGTCCTGTGATGTATCCCATAGTATCAAATTTGATGATTGTTATTTGAACGGTTGCAGAGATAATGAATGAACCAAAATGATGACGGAATGACAGAATGAGGAACAGATCGGTTAACACTATATGCCCCCGCCATTTCTACATAGGTGGGGCATAAAAACACATATGATGCCCCCGGCCATTGTTAGTGGCGGGGCATAAAAAGTAGGAAAATTTACCAGAAAAGTCAGGAGACTTGACCAATCTTCTTTGGTAAATTCTTAAATTCCTGATTCCACGAATGCAAATTGTCTTGACGTGTATTAATAATCTTGAGCAAATACTGGGAAAACTGGCAGGTGTTCACCTACACATTGTGAGCCCTGGAACAGCATCAATCCACTTGTGATCCACACTCGAGCTCAATCAACAGTCTCATCAAGATGGTATCAGTCTTTTACCTGGAAAATGAATGCTACTTTGCATCTTTGAATCTTTTAGAATGAAAGAAAAAGTGAGCAAGCTCACATACCCCACGCTCCAACATTGCTTGAGAATGCTGCACACTAATGAAAGGTAGTTTTGGGCAATCAGTAGAAAATGAATAAATGAATATTGGTTATAATGGATACACATAATCGAGATTAACTATTGATTATACTAGGATTTTTTTTTTCTAAAAATAAGTAAGAGATCTTTTCATTAAACATACAATAATTTTATCCTTCTTTCATTCAGTGTTTAATTGTAAGCAAGTCAAAGGGATATAAATTCCTCCTTTAAAAAAAAATCAAATCAGAATTTCCTGTAAATATGCCCTTCTACATGGTTATGTCCTTATTCTTAAATTACAAAGTTTCACGAAACTCTGTTGAATAGTTTCAGAGGAAGTGCGATGACAAACTGTTAAAGAGGTATATTTCATTTTGGTCAAATGTCTAAGTTCAAAAGAGGCATAATTCCCAGAAAAAAAATTGAATCAGAATTTCCTATGTATATGCACATCTACACATTATGTTCTTCAAAACTACAAAGTTTCACGATAATCTGTTCAGCGGTTTCAGAGGAGTTGTGCTGACAAAAAAAACCCCCAAAACCAGGACCGACGGACTGACTGACAGGTCAAAAACATTATACCCTCCGCAACTCATTGCATGGGGTATAATAAATCCACAATATTAACTTTTACTCACACAGTTTGATTCATATCTGTTTATTTCACTTTTAGTTTTCCCTGCAGTCTTTTCTACTGCATTATATTTTTGATTTTCAATTTTGTGATGAAAAAGTAGGAATAATAGGAGGATTTTATGGGAAAGTAGGAAAAAGTAGGACCAAAGAAAAAAAGTAGGGAAACGTAAGACCAGTAGAAAGCCTGAAAGTTAACAATTGACCAGAATGACTGATAGGCACTGAAAGCAACAGGTCACCCGAGTGATTCATGTGACCTAATAATAGGACCACAGACCTTATCGGTCACCTGAGTATTAGTTATAATTATCACTAGCCTGGGTTCTGGAATCATGAGACTTACAATTATGGTAAAGGGTCTGTGTACTCGCTGACATTTAAGAAACAGAGAAAGCAGTAGCGGATTCAAAACAACTAACTTTAATTAGATAGAATTAATTTAGTATCAATAGCATAAAATGCATGTTTTCTAAACGTTTTGCATATAAACTCTATATGCTAATTTTGGTCGTGCCCTGGAATCAGAACCTCTACCCCAGGGATCATGAAATTAGAGGCCTTCCTGCTCTACATCACTATGTGCTTAGTTTTTCTTACACCTGTGAGATTGTAGAGGTGAAGAATTTTGAAAATTGGCAAATTTTGGGCCCCTGTCCCTAAGGCCCATATGGGGTCAAGAGTCCTTAAATTAAAAATGTCTGTTCCATTTGTTCTAATCATTTAAATGGTTGTTAACAAAAAAGTTAAACATGTTTAATATTGTTAACATTTAATTATTTGACCATTTTGGCCCCACCCATTACCAAATCCCCTACACCTGGGATCATGAATACACATGTATACAATTTTGGTAAAGGAATATCTGCTTATTCTAAATATCCATTCAGTCTCAATTTAGTATCGAATGCATTTAGAAGATTATTTTTTAAATTTTTATACAGAAACAGTATATACAAAGTGTGGCCACACCTTCGAGTTGGAATCTTTTGTCCCCTGGAATCATGAAGTTTATAATCAGAACCTCTACCCTGAGGATCATGAAATTTACAAATTTGGTAGACGCCTTCCTGCTCTACATCACTATTTATTGAGATTTTCTTACAGATGCTCAGTTGTAGAGAAGAAAATTTTTGAAAATTAGTCAATTTTGGCAGTTTTAGCCAACCCCTAAGGCCCCATGGGTGCAGAAGTCCTTGTCAAAAAGATGCTTTATACCAAATTTGAAAAGAACTGGAATGGTAGTTACCAAGGAGAAGTTAAAAATGCTCAATTGTTAACCCATGATGGATAATGACAGAGGCTGCATGACCAATTGCAATCGGTCACCTGAATTTCCTCAGGTAACTTAGAAATATTCAGTTGTTAAGGAACAGTGACAGGCACAAACCAATAGCAATAGACCACCTGAGCGACTCACTGTTACCTAAGAAATGGAGAAACAACGCACATATAAATTCAGTTTTGATTAAAGGGAGACAATCAAAATTGTCCTCATTAATACTGTGGAATCATCATTGTTCGTGGGGGACCAATGTTCGTGGATTTTTGTGGGTCACCCTTACCCACGAATTTACGTCCCCACGAACATGTTTTATTTTTCTTTTAATCTTTATAGATTATTATGTCGTTCACATTATTTATCAACTACCCACGAAATTACGTCTCCATGAACCAACAAAATGTTGGTTACCCACGAACATTGGCCTCCAGTCCACGAATTAAAATGATTCCACAGTAACTGATGATATATATACCTACCACAACCTGTAGACTCGTGTGTTTCAGTCACATAATCCAGGGCAGCCTTGACATCAGTGTCACTTGTGATGTCCATCTTCAAAATGTGCAGTCTTCCTGTTGTACTCTCCTTGAGACGCTTGGCCCCTTCACAATCGGGATTCAGGCAACCAGCAAACACTGTGAATCCCATAGCATCTAATCTCACCGAAAAGGCATTTCCAAATCCTGTAAAGTTAGAGATGTACATAACTGGACACTCATGATATGCCTGCACAGAAGGCTGAAACCAATGCATAATGAAAAGATGAAACGGAATTTGAAATGGATGACTACGGACCTCAAATCCATGGGTCTTGAGAGGAACATTATAACTACATTCAACATAAAAGAATATCTGTAACTGAGAAATCAAAAATCAGTTTGACAATAATCACTACTCGCAACATAGAAGCTTTAAAGTACAAACATCCTCCACAGGTTCATCAGCCTGAAAATTAAACGAACATTATCTCTGAAAAAAGTAGCAACACAAAAACAAGAGGCCCATGGGCCACATCACTCACCTGAGTGACCTTGGCCCTGGCTACGCAGTGGTGATTTTGAAAAGGAATATTCATCAATCTTTATTCCTGTGAAAATTTTCACCCCATATTGTTTCAAAAAGGATCATAACATAACTGAAAATAAATTCATAAAACACAAGTATGCCTCAACACCTATGACCAACACCACCTTGCTGTTTTGGCAAAGCCAAAGGTCACAAGGTCATAAGTCATGTTAGAATGAAAAATCTTGCCATTATAGATCTATATACACTATACATATAATGAAAGCTGTATCTTTTAAAAAGATTTTTAAATGACATCACCCTATTTTTGCATTGTTATGATTATCTCAGGTCCTTCATTTGAACAAGCTTAAATCCCCTTTACCCAAGGATGATTTGTACCAAGTTTGATTGAATTTGGCCCAGTGGTTATGGAGAAGATGAATATGTGAAAAGTTTATAACAACGACAACAACACTACCAATAACGATGACAGACAACGAACAAAGTTTGATCAAAAAAGCTCACTTGAGCCTTCAGCTCAGGTGAGCTAAAGAGTACTTACTAGAAACACATACAGTGCCTATAATGTGAACAAACCATGCTCTTTCATAAAATTTTTGAAAAACCTCAATCATTATTTACATTCTGCTTCTAATTTACAAGGCTCCTCTTTATCAATAAAATTTTATCAGAGTCTGGACTAATACAAATTTACAATGTTTTTAACAGTTAAAAATTCCAAACAATGGCTCGGCAGCCAGTGCCATTAAAAACATTGACCAACTTTGATTGGAAAGCCCGAGATCACTCAGGTTCATTTATGTAATAGAATGAATCTATCACAGTCTTGACAACCTTGAGTTATATCACATGCAAAGAAAAATGGCAGCACCAGGAATTGCTCTTTCTTGTGTTTTAGGTTAGATAAATTATAGACTTATTCAGCTATTAAAATAGATAAGACGTACATTTCTACACTGCTTACCACCATTATTGAGATGCATATTACTCAATTGTACATTGGGTTGGACCCAGGTATGATCAAGTAAGGTAAAAGGTAATACTTGTGATGTTTTAGGGATATACTCAAAACATGTATATTAAATTGAGTTAACTCGGGGTCTCCCAATCAAAGTAATTTTAAGGCCATTGTAAACAGTCGTCTGTACATGTGACTGATGTGTCTGTTGTCATGTGACTGATGTTTCTGTTGTCATGTGACTGGTGTGTCTGTTGTCATGTGACTGTTGTTTCTGTTGCCATGTGACTGTTGTTTCTGTTGTCATGTACTTGTTTCTGTTGTCATGTGACTGGTGTTTTTTGCAGTCTGCTGTATTCTCACCTGTATCACAACCTGTGATAAGCACACCCTGTCCTTTGATTTCTACAGCCTTGTACAATAATTTTTTTGTCAATGTAGAGAGAGCCAAAAATATAAGCACAGCCAACACAAAGCCCCCAATGTATTGCTGAGCCACCACTATTGGGATGCAGAACAGGACAAACAGGTACAGGGATTCAAAGAACTGCAGCCCGATGAACTCTGTTAGCTTCATCTCTGAAATTAAAATCATCTCAAATGTATTCTGGTGATAGTTTTAATTTTCCACTGAAAACCATTTCAACTTGAGATCATCCTCCACTTTGTTGGACTGAAGATCTGAAATGTGTAACCTTTGAGAGTGGACTGTATACACTCAATCAGGTAGTGGTGGTACTTCAGGACACTTGATACCAAAAAAACAACAACCAAGAGGCCCATGGGCCACATCACTCACCTGAGTACTGTTTCACTA
The DNA here is from genome assembly GCA_903981925.1 of Ostrea lurida. Taxonomy (NCBI): domain Eukaryota; kingdom Metazoa; phylum Mollusca; class Bivalvia; order Ostreida; family Ostreidae; genus Ostrea; species Ostrea lurida. The sequence continues at coordinate 25,428 of CAJDSM010015116.1, forward strand.
AAAGAGCAATAGTAGAAGCTTTTCTGGCCCAATGCATACATGTTATAAATTTGAGAACCGAAATCTGTACAGGTAGCTTGAAAAATCTGGATTTTGGTGAAAAAGCTGTACACTACTCATCTAAAATCTGTACACAAAAAATCCCATAACAATTGGCCTTATCTTATTATTTTCTTGAATACAATGTAGCATAACTTATACTGGTAATCCTTATTTGCAAGCAACCTGGTCACATCACATTCTGTCTGGTTTTTAAACATATTTGAAACTTTTCCAGAGCTCCAGATAAGGTGCGTATTTGCTGAAATAAGCATAACTTTTCACTAAATACGCATTGGAGTTCAAAATTTGGCGTATACATACGTATTGAGTATTTCAAATACGCATTGGACAATGAAGAAAAGTATGATCTATCTAATCATGTAAATCAGGGTCAGGTAAGTGATTTCGTGCCTAAGCTGCACTTGGAAGATTCTAAGATTGAACGCAGGTACTGCTGATTCCGACTTGAATAAAAAAAAATTAAACACAATTACTGACCTATCTTATTATTGAAATTCTTCCACAATGGAATTACAACATACCAAAAAGCAAATTACCCTTTAATCTTTTTGTCAAGAAGAAAAATCAGCATTGATTTGAAAATCAGGGAGTAATTACACTTTGTTTCAAAAAATTATCTGGAGCTCTGTTTTCTATTTATCTGCACAGTTCCTGAACCTTTCTCTTGCTTTTCAGTCTTAGCATGTTTTTTAAAATCATATTTCCCTCCATGACCACACGATATGTTTGCACTATTGATGTACAAATCATGCAAAATGCATGATATGCACTTACTGCACTACCTTTTACCCAAGAAAATTCCCCCATCCATGTTGGATTAAATTTTGATTGGCGTCTATCGCGTATTGACGCTACTTGGCTCAGATTCGTGTCGCTTTCTCTTCGGCATATTTCAATACTGATGACAATCAAACAAGTACCAACAATCCCTGTTAAAACAACTCAACGAGTTTAAGGTTTTTTATGTGATTTAATAGCAAGTAATTATCGCGGAGAACAGCTCACACCTTGGGCTACGATGTTTTGTTTACAGTAACCACGGAACAAAAGGCACGCGTGAAACCATATGTGAAACACAAAATCCGGTCTCGCGGGAACGAGATTTTAAAGTAATGGTGACTTGCAGAAGCCAAAACGCGGAAATTCAAATTCAAGGCAATTTTTTGGAAAAAGCGTGAATTTTATTGTACAGACTGTACAGCGTGAGAATGGGTGAAAAAGTGTGCAATTTTTTGTACAGGCTGTACAAATCACATGTATGCCAATGGTTCTTGAGAAGATTTTGAAAGATTTTCCCTACATAATCATATGTAAAATTTTGATCCCCTATTGGGGCCCCATCGTACTCCTGGGGTCATGATTTGAACAAACTTGAATTTCCACTATATCAGGAAGCTTTCATATAAATTTAAGCTTTTCTGGCCCAGTGGTTCTTGAGAAGAAGATTTTCCCTAGTATATAATCATATGTTACAGTAACTTAGATCCCCTATTGGGGCCCCATCGTACCCCGTGAATATTGATAAATTGTTTATTTCTTTAAATATTGTGATATAATTTCATCAAATATAATTTGCTAACGCGAAAAAAGGTTTACATGATTTTCTTCGACGAATGTAAAAGAAAGTATGACTATACTGGAAGTGACATTATTGACATGGCTCCGGTTTTTGGATGTAAAAAGTGTCCTCGAAAAACGACCAAATATTCCGATTTATCAGCGTTGATGAGGATTATTTTATAGGTGCATCGATAGCATAGAAAATGGATTTACTGAAACAGGAAGCATATCAAGGTGGTCCAGTGACAATGAAAGCAGAATTCGAGAGCTATTTTGAAACGAATGTTGTGGTTTTTTAATAGGGGTGGTATAGTATAGACCCTTAAAACACAGGCGCTTGTTCATAAACTTTGCAAAGTAATACTATATAATAACACAAGTCTCCATCTTTTTTGGGTCAAAATGTAGTCACCGCTGTAAGAACTCTATATTTCTTTTGTTCTCCATTTTATCGCCCAACAAAACATACAATGTTTCCGGAAACCCCCTTCTTGTACTCCTATAGACTCCCTTACCTCACCCCTCTGTAACTATTGACTTGACCCTCAAACTGAATGCTTCGTTGCCCAGATTAAAAATCCGCTGTCTAACTGTCATAACTTCCGGTTTGCCGACTGTCTCGGCGGTACGCCGATAGTCCCAACGGTTTTACACGCCTCTCATTGGCTATTTGGTATTATCAAACTCTTTCAGCTCCGTGAAAACCAAAAAAAGTTAACAATGAGAGTGCGCGTAAACACGCCAACTTTTTTGGTTTTCAGTGACTGAAAGTTTGATAATACCAATAGCCAATGAGAGCGCGTGTAAAACCGTTGGGACTATCGGCGTTACCGCCGAGACAATCGTGCAAACCGGAAGTTATGAGCAGTTTAGACAGCGGATTTTTAATCTGGGCAACGAAAGCATTCAGTTTGAGGGTCAATGTCAATAGTACAGAGGGGTGAGGTAAGGGAGTCTATAGGAGGTACAAGAAGGGGTTTCCGGTAAACATTGTATGTGTTTGTTGGGCGATAAAATGGAGAACAAAAGAAATATAGAGTTCTTACAGCGGTGACCTACATTTTTATCCCAAAAAAGATTGGAGACCTTGTGTTATTATATAGGTAAGCTTTGCAAAGTTTATGAAACAAGCGCCTGTGCCTTAAAATCATTATTATAGATCAAATTACCGGTCCCAAATTGGTTTAATAAAATATATTCTATATATAGATCGATCAATTCTATTGTAATCCCCCCCCTTTTTTCTTTTTATTTCTTTTTTGACACTTCTTTCTTTATGAACTATTACTTCTATTATGCCCTCTGGGACCCAAAATTCAGAATATTGGAATAAACTTATCTTATCTAGCTTATACAGTTATCTCGATCATTCTGATATCACAATGACAATGAAATGAGATGTATGGAATTACATTTTGGTATCATATACGCATTTAAATTTTTAATGGGCATCACTTTTAAATAATCGAAACCCCAGAAAATGAGTAATTCCATACTCGGTACTCACTGCCCAGTGGTGTGTCCTACTTTCACTTTCTGGCAGCTGTTACTTCATCCACCCACTACATAAAATTTCCATTGGGTGTTCAATCACCCGCCCTCCGCGAAGATTTCTTCAATGAATGTGAAAGTAGCAGTCTGTAGGCTATTCAATCATTCAATCAACAGGAAGATTTTCAACTTAATACAGGTATTTGAAATTCGTAATTTTAACGAATTGAGTATGAATAACTGAATTTAGTTACGAGTAAGAATATGCTCACTTTAGATGCTCTTTGCAGAAGATTTTGCGATGTTTATTGTTTATAGGCCTATATGTATAACTATTATGAAACTTGCAACACAAACAGCACTATTGATTATTACACCTTTACCAAGATTAGAAGTGTGATTCTAATGAGAGAACACGTTTGGGTCTGAAATTAGGTACACTTTGATTGATAAGATTAAGTTTAAAATAGTCTCCATCAATGGGTGCATTGGCTCACAGCTGGGACGTACCCCTTTATCCAATCTATTCTTGGTTATTTACACAACCTGATTTGTAAGAGCTTCAGCTGTGATTTCATATCTGACTTCATTGTTTCATTACACTGATATGTGTATGATTTGTTAGACATGTTCCCCTTCCAAGCATTCTTTTTTGTTCCTAGCTGGCTGCCCCTCCCATATCCCATTCTCTCTCTCTCTCTCTCTCTCTC
>CAJDSM010015117.1:3666-21405 GCA_903981925.1 Ostrea lurida
TATTTCCTTAATTTTGAGAAAATTATGGGTTGTTGTTGAATTTATGGGCTAGTTTTGAGGAAATATTACATTTAGGAAGTACATGTACATGATTTGTCCATTTCACTTTTCTCCCAGTTTTTAATTGGAGACATATGTAAACATGTCCATGTTGCAAGGAATCAATTCCTAACAATTTTCTTTCATGTTTGAGAAAAATACAGGTTGGTGCACTTACTCAATTTTGAAAAAAATATTTTACACACTGAGGTTTTGGTTAGGCTATCTACCTTCTGTCACTGTTTTTAAACTTTTATTTATTCAATGCATTAGAAAGTGTATATGTCACAGCTTGATGGTATAGGGAACTTATATTGCCTTCCTTTCAATAGTGGTTTAGATTCTTTATTGATCACACAAGATAAGCAACGGTAGGCATGGTCAGCACCTGGATGGATGACCCCTACAGGGTACAAATTGGTTGGTGTTGTGATTCTTGTACATTGTAATTTGTTAGCCTGCTTCAGGTAGAGTCGTTTTGGTGCTCTGGGATGTCCATATTTGTTTGGGGATGACAGTGGTTGTCATCGGGAATGGTAGATGCCATTGTAAAGAGGTGCCAAACATTCCGAGAGAACCCATGCTAAGCTTCAGGACGAAGCTTCCCTGAGTGGGGTGGGGGTCAATGGTTGGGGAGAGTATATGAGGGAACTTATGAGCTAGCTTTACTGGCAAAGTGATAGAATTTCTTTCTTGATCACACAAGTTAAGCAACGGTGAGCATGGTCAGATCCTGGATGGGTTACATATGACTAGTTTAAGAGAAACATCGTACATAAGCTTTGGTTAAGGTGATGGGTATATTTTGTACTATTTCCTGTACTCTTGTTTTATGATGCAAAAACTGAGAACAGAAATGTATTCTTTGTCCTTAGATTTATCACCAGGCCTGTCTGATAGTTAGCCCATTAGATCATAGAAATATGATACACTTTTCAATCAATTAAAATTTTTCATGACATATCAAGTACAGATCACTTGCATTCTGTCTTGTTTCTACAAAGAAAAAAAAAAAACAACTCGGGAAATATTAGCAGGAAGTAAGAATGTAAAGTCACTTTTTATGTATTACAAAAGGGTGTATATAACAAAGAAGGGAGAGAAAAAAATTCAACCTGCATGGTACAATGCTAATTTGCTAGATCCTATTTCTAATTACCCACTAGCTGATCCAGGTTGACATACAAGTTTGATAGTATATTGCTATACTATATATAGAATATAAACTAAAATTTAGAAATCATACAAGCTCTTCATATAGGGGAGATGAACATTTAATTTAAATAAAATGTTTGAAATGTCTTGTATGTTAGTCGAGCAATCTATATAGATCTATATCTGTGTCTTCAGTCCCAAGTTTTAATTTTTAGGTCACCTGAGTAAACCTCAGGGTACCTATTGCAATTGGTCTTCGTCCGTCGTCCGTCGTGCGTCGTCCGTTAACAATTGAACATTTTTAACTTCTTCTTGATAACTGCCAGGTCCAATTCTTTTCAAATTTGGTATGAAGCATCTTTTGGGGCAAGGGGCACATAATTGTGATTTCAGGTCTCTTGCACCCCTAGGGCCTGGGGGGCGGGGCAAAAACTTACCAAAAAGTGACCAATTTTCAAAAATCTTCTTCTTACAAACCGCACATGCCTGAGAGAAAACTAAATGCATAGTGATGTAGAGCAGGGAGGCCTCTACCAAAATGTAAATTTGGTGATCCCGGGGTAGGGGTTCTGACCCCAGGGCGGGGCCAAACTTGGTACATAGTGTATATGTGTAAAACATATTTGAAAAAACATCTTCTTTAATGCTATTGACAGTAAATAAAAAACTAAATGGAGTTTGGAATGAGCAGGGAGTTTCTATTATAATTGTAAATTTCGTGACCCTAGGGGTAGGGGTTTTGGTATTAGGGTGGGGCCAAAAATGGTCATTGATGAAATGTGTTAACAATTGAACATTTTTAACTTCTTCTTGATAAACCAATGGGACCAATCTTAATCCAAATTTGGTATGAAGCATCTTTGGGACCAAGGGGCATTTAAATTGTAAATTTCAGGTCTCTTGCACCCCTGAGGCTCGGGGGTGGGCAAAAACCTGCCCCAAAAGTGACCAATTTTCAAAAATCTTCTTCTTTTACAACCCGCACATTGCCCATGAGAGAAACTCAATGCATAGTATGTTAGAGCAGGGAGCCTACTACCAAAATTGTAAATTTGGTGATCCGCGGGGTAGGGTTCTGACCCAGGGGGGCCAAATTGGATACATAAGTGTATATGTGTAAAAACATTTGAAAAACATCTTCTTTAAATGCTATTTGCACAGTTAAATTGAAAACTAAATTGAGATGGTTTGGAATGAGCAGGGAGTTCCTAATATAATTGCAATTTCGTGACCCTAGGGGTAGTCCGGTTTGGGTTAGGGTGGGTCCAAAATGGGTCATTGATGAAATGTTAAGTATAACAATTGAACATTTTTTAACTTCTTCTTGATAACTACCTAGTCCAATTCGTAATTCAAATTTGGTATGAAGCGATCTTGGGGACAAGGGCACTTAAATTGTAAATTCAGGTCTCATGCACCCCTGGGGCTGAGTAGGGCGGGGCAAAAACTGCCCAAAAGTGACCAATTTTTCAAAAATCTTTCTTCTTTTCCAACCGCACATGCTCTTGAGAGAAACTAAATGCATAGTGATGTGAGCAGGCCAAGCCTCTAATACCAAATATTGAAATTTTGGTTGATCCCGTGGTAGGTGGTTCTGACCCCCAGGGCGGGGCCAACTGGTACTTAGTGAAGCTATGTGTAAAACTGTTTGAAAAACATCTTTCTATTAATGCTATATGATAGTTAAAATTAAATAAATGATGATTTGGACAGGAGCAGGGAGTTATTCTATTATAATTATTTCAGTGACCCTAGGGGGTAGGGGGTTTTGGTATTAGGGTGCGCTCTAACAGATGGTCATGTTGATGAAATGTGTTAACAAATTGAACATTTTTTAAACTTCTTCTTGATAACTTACCAGTTCCAAATTCTTTTCAAATTTGGTATGCACAGCATCTTTGGGACATAGGGGACACTAATTTGTAAATTTCAAGGTCCTTTGCACCCCTGGGGGACCTGGGGGGGCGAGGAAAGTGAACCAATTTCAAAAATCTTACTGTCTCTTATTTACAACCCACACATTGTCTAAGAAGAAACTAAATGCATAATGATATAGAAGCAGGAAGGTCTCTTAACCCAAAATTATAATATCATGGTGATCCCCAGGTAGTGTTCTTGCCCCAGGTGGGGCCAAACTTGGTACATAGTGTTTATATGTAAACATTGAAAAACATCTCCAGTAAATGCGATTCATGTTAATTTTAAAATGAAATGAATTATTTGGAATGACAACAATCCATGGAGCCTTTTGATCTTAATTATACCCCCCCCCCCCCCCCACAAACTAAGTTTTGGAAGGGGGGAGATACTGGATGTTTATTCTTTTCCGTCGTTAAACAGAAGTTTTCAGGCATTAAAGTGTTAGCCTTTCCACCTAGAGTTACCATATCATGCATATGATCTATCCATTGGGATGAAGATGTTTCTTATCGAAATTTAAGGTCAAGGTTCAAACACACAGACAATTAAAGTTACAGCAAACATGTGTTTCCCGGGTTCTAAGTCATTAATCCTTCTCCACGCTTAGAATCACCATATCATGCATTATAGATTACCTTACTTGAAACGAAATGTTCTTTATCAAATCTGGGGTCAAATTGTCAAAGGTCAAGTTGCACTGGACATCAAAGTTAACAATATGGTTTCGTGGCTTTCAGCGTTGTACTTTCCACATCGAGTCATCATATCATACAGTTATACAAAACTACCCATGGGTCGAAGATGATCTCTATTGAATTTGGGGTCAAAAGGTCAAGCTCACTGGGCATTAAAGTTGCAGTATGGTTTTCTTTTAAAATTTCTTGAACGGTTAACAAACACCATTTGTGAGATTGAAATGGATAATTGTCTTGTGTATTTGAATAGGAATCATGCATAGTTTTGAAAGATAACATATGAACACAGCCTAGTGAGACTTAAAAATGCAAATATGAGACTCCCCGTATGGGATTGATCTCAGGTGGACCGTTAAGGCCTGTGGGGCCTCTTGTTTTTTTTTCAAATAAATCAAAATTGCAGTTTTTTGCTACATGAGGCAAAATTAGTTTAAATTTTCCAACACTATATAGACAACTTTAAATATACACATATCCAGTATTTTTCATCGGTGAGGTCTCAATATTGATCATCATCAATCTGACATTGTGAAGTATTCCATTAATTTTGTATTACAACCAGGCCCAACATGTCTATGTTACAAGACTGACTCAAGTGCATGTACCCTACATCAACATGAATATATTGATTGAGTAACATAGCTGTCGACCATGAAATGAAATTCATGTGTTCTATGTGTTCCAGACTTGATAAATTTATACATTGTATGAATACCATCATAATACAGGCTGCCCTCTTCTTGATAAAAAAAATACATAGGGTTATTAATCATGTTTTGCAGGTCAACATTGAGAATGTGAAGCATGGATTGTGTCAGGTTACTATGTAGTACACTGAGAGTACCGTGGCGTTTAAATAGCTACTCATTATATACAGCGTGCTTGGAGCACAAATAAATTGCCAAACATTGTCAAGGGAATTCTGCTGCTAAAAAGGTAAATTATATATATATATATATAATATGAGAGAGAGAGGAGAGAGAGAGAGAGAGAGAGAGAGAGAGAGAGAGAGAGAGAGAGAGGAGAGAGAGAGAGAGAGAGAGAGAGGGGGGGGGGGAAGGTAGTTTTGTAAGACTAATGAAAACTATGCACTAATTATCATTAAAGTATCACTACTTTACGAGAATGATTTGTTTGTGGTTCGCCTCGACCTCTTCAACCTGACAAGAAATAGTCCACACAAGTTGACAGATAATGCATAATGAGTATTAACTGATATAGATAAGACATCCTTCACAGATCAAAACTGGCCCACACTGTACACCCTAACTTCACTTACTCTTATTGTGACTGAGATACTATGCAATAATGGTCAGGAAATACTATGCAATAATGGTCATTCATAAATCCTTCAGATTTTGATGGATGACTTCACTGGGGAAGAGTTGATCCAGGCAGCCATTTTTAATGACGTCGATTTTTTAAAGTGTCTATTGGAGGGAGAATGTGCCAAGTTTATAAATTTCCAAGACCGTCGAGGAAGAACGGCAGTGTACACATCCGTGTCCAACAATAGCTCCCGATGTCTGCGGATTCTACTGGAGCATGGAGGTATATATATTTGTTAGATCTACACAGTATACCTGTACATAATGTTACATATGGAAATTAGATGGAGATTTGGGGAATCAAACTTTTTTCATCACATATAGATGTGTTGGAATTCAAAGCAGAAACCAAGTGGAATAAGCTAGAGCATATGCACATGTATATATATCGTTTTCTGTCATCCATCTGTATATCTGTCTGAAAATATTTTTCATTTTCGACTTCTTCTCTAGACCCACTGGACCAATATCACCCAAACTTGGTGCGATTTTTTTTATTAGGTGAAGGGGATTCAAGTTCAAATGAAGGGCCATGCCTCCTACAAAGGGGAGATAATCACAAAAATGCAGTTTTACATGCTGATATATATATATATATATATATAGGGAAATTCTTTTTAAAAATCTTCTTGGGAACCACTGGGGTAGAAAAGTGAAGATTTAAATGAAAATTTCTTTAAAAGATCAAGTACATTGAAGTTTGTTCAAATCATGGTCTCTGGGGATAGGTTAGGGCCAATAGGAAATAAAGTTTTAAATGCTGGTATATTGGAAAAATATTTTAAAATCTTCTCAAGAACAACTGAGCCAGAAAATTTGAAATTTACTTGAAAGCTTTCTGACATAGTAGATTGATGTTTGTTCAAATCATGATTCCCTGAATTAGGATGGGACTACAATAGTGGATCAGTATGCTGATAAATAGGAACAAGAGGCCCACTGGCCTTAACGGTCACCTGAGTATCATAGCCCATATAGGACATCTCATATTTTGCTTTAGATATGGAATCTTTTGTTCACATGTTATCATCTTTCAAAACGAAAACTATATATATATATGTATATTGCTACTTCGATGTCCAGTGCTTGGCCTTTGACCTTTTGACCCCAAATTCATGGGGAACATCTTCATCCCATGGGTAGTCCATATGCATGATATGGTGAATCTAGGTGTAAAAGATAAGGCTCTGGATCCTGGAAACCATATTGCTACTTCAGTGTCCTCTGTGCTTGATCTTTGACCTTTTGACCCCAAATTGCAAAGGGAACATCTTAGTCCCATGGGTAGTCCATAGGTATGATATGGTGACTCTAGGTAGAAAGGATAACACTTTACAGCCCGGAAACCATTGCATCTACAGACAGACGCACAGACAACCTGATTTCAGTATAACCAACCCCCCCCCCCCCCCCAACTTTGTTGCGGGGGGTATAATTAATATAAAATGCTCCCTGCTTATTCCAAATATCCATTTAGTTTCAATTAATAGCACTAAAGAAGATATATTTCAAATATTTACATATAAAAACTATGTACCAAGTTTGATCCCCCCCCCACCTTCTGGGGTCAGAACCTCTACCCCAGGGATCACCAAATTTACAATTTTGGTAAAGGCCTTCTTGTTCTACATCACTATGCATTTAATTTTTCTTTAATAGACATGTGCGGTTGTAGAGAAGATTTTTGACAGTTTTTACCCCATCCCTAAGGCCTCTGATTGATTATTTATTGTTTTACGTTCCTCTGAGAATATTTCACTCATAAGGAGATGTCAACAATGTCGGTAAAGAGCTGCAAAATTTAAGCCTATGCTCGGCACTCAGGGCCTTTGAGCAGGGAGGGATCTTTATCGTGCCACACCTGCTGTGACACGGGGCCTCGGTTTTTCCGGTCTCATCCGAATGACCGCCCCATTCAGTTGCCTCTTACGACACGCAAGGGGATGCTGAGGACCTATTCTAACCCAGATCCCCACGGGTCCTAAGGCCTCTGAGGTGCATGAGTCCTGAAATTTACAATTTATGTCTCCCTTGTCCCAAAGATGCTTCATACCAAATTTGAAAGAATTGGAATCATTGTGATGAAGGAGAAGAAAAAAATGATCAATTGCTAGCACATTTCATCACTGACCATTTTGGCTGCACCCTAATATCAAAACTCCTACCCCAAGGATCATGAAATTTACAATTATGATAAATTAGACTCCCTGCTCATTCCAATTATCCATTTAGTTTCAAATGAATACCAATAGCATTAAAGAGGATCTGATGTTTATCAAATTTTTTACATATAAATAATTAAATACTATATAGCAAGTTTGGTCCTGCCCTGGGGTCAGAACCCCTACCCTGGGTATCACCCAATTTACAATTTTTGGTAGAGGCCTTCCTGCTCTACATCACTATGCATTATTTTAGTTTCTCTCAAACATATGCTGTCATAAAGAATATTTTTGAAAATTGGTCACTTTTTGGCAGTTTTTGCCCCACCCCCAAGGCCCCAGGGGTGCAAGAGACCTGAAATTTACAATTTATGTGCCCCTTTGTCCCAAAGATGCTTCATACGAAATTTGAAAAGAATTGGATTGGTAATTATCAAGAAGAAGTTAAAAATGTTCAATTGATTGATGACAGATGACAACAGACAAAGACCCATTGCAATACTCAGCTGATCTAAAAATCTTGTGAAAATATCTCTTGAACTATATAAGCTAGGGCTTTTCATATTTATGCCCCCGTGATCGAAGAATCGGGGGGCATATTGTTTTTGTCCTGTCTGTCATTCTGTCTGAAACTTTAACCTTGGCTTAACTTTGAATGGTAAGAAACTAGGCTTTGATATTTCACATGTATGTTCCTTATGACAAGACCTTTCCGTGGGTACCAAAATTTTTGACCTCCTGACCTTGACCTTGAAGTTTGACCTACTTTTTCAAAAACTTTAACCTTAGTTATAACTTTTGAATAGTAAGTACTAGGGCTTTAATATTCACATGTATGTTTGTTTATGACAATACCTTTCCGTGGGTACAACATTTTTGACCTCCTGACCTTGACCTTGAAGTTTGACCTACTTATCAAAACTTTAACCTTAGCTATAACTTTTGAATGGTAAGTACCAGGTCTTTGATATTTCACAAGTATGTTTCTTATTACAATACCTTTCCATGGGTACCAAAATGTTTGACCTCCTGACCTTGAACTTGAAGTTTGACCTACTTTTCAAAAACTTTTAACCTTAGCTATAACTTTTGAATGGTAAGTATTAGGGCTTTAATATTTCACATGTAGTTTCCTTATGACAAGACCTTTCCGTGGGTACAAAACTTTTTGACCTCCTGACTTGATTTTGAACTTAGACCTACTTTTAAAAAACTTTAACATTAGCCATAATTTTGAATGGCAAGAGTTAGGGCATTTCATATTTCACATGTGTATTCCTTATGACGAGTCCTTTTATCTGGTACCAAAATGTTTGACCTTGACCTTGAATTTTGACCTACATTTAAAAAAAATAACATTGGCCATAACTTTTGAATGGTAAGGGATAAACCTTTTATTTTCACATGCTTAATCCTTATGACAAGCCCCTTCCACTGGCATGTGGAATACGGGGGCATTCGTGTTTCACAAACAACAATCTTGTTTGTTGATATATTTATTTCTTACAGTAAAGACCTTTCATTTGATGTAATGGTGTGTGATCTTGTGGCTTTACCTAATTTTGATAAAAATAAACCTATTCAATTTTTCCTGATAGATCTTTCCTAGATTGTAATGTAATACTTCATATGGCAAAAAATGTGATCTCAATCTCAAAGTTTGATCTGTTTTAAGAAAACATAACTTAACAAATGTAAATATATCTGGAATATTTTAAGTAGGGCTTTCAAATTTTCAATACAAATCTTTATGACAAAACCATTTATTCCATAAAGTTGGAACTTGAAACCTTGACCTTGGAGTTTGACCTACCTTTTTTAAAAGTCTCACCTTTTTTATTGTCTCCTAAACTATTCAATGTATTTGGCTTTCATATTATGTATTTAGATTCTTTATGTCAGATCTTGTTATTCTGTGAAGTTTGAACTTGTGTGACCTTGGACTTGATCGAACCTACTTTTTATGCCCCCGTGATCGAAGATCGGGGGGCATATTGTTTTTGTCCTGTCTGTCATTCTATCACTCTGTCATTCTGTCACTCTGTCATTCTGTCTGAAACTTTAACCTTGACTCTAACTTTTGAATGGTAAGTACTAGGGCTTTGATATTTCACATGTATGTTCTTTATGACATGACCTTTCCAAGGGTACCAACATTGTTGACCTCCTGACCTTGACCTTGAAGTTTGACCTACTTATCAAAACCTTTAACCTTAGCTATAATTTTGAATGATAAGTACTAGGGCTTTGATATTTCACATGTATGTTCCTTATGACAAGACCTTTCGGAGGGTACCAACATTGTTGACCTCCTGACCTTGACCTTGAAGTTTGACTACTTATCAAAAACTTTAACCTTAGCTATAATTTTTGAATGATAAGTACTAGGGCTTTGATATTTCACAAATATGTTTCTTATTATAAGACCTTTCCATGGGTACCAAAATTTTTGACCTCCTGACCTTGAAGTTTGACCTACTTATCAAAACTTACCATATCTATAACTTTTGAATGGTAAGTACTAGGGCTTTAATATTTCACATGTATGTTCCTTATGACAAGACCTTTCCATGGGTACAAAATGTTTTGACCTCCTGACCTTGAATTTGAACTTAGACCTACTTTTCAAAAACTTTAACATCAGCCATAACTTTTGAATGGCAAGAGTTTTAGGGCATTCATATTTCACATGTGTATTCCTTATGACAAGTCCTTTTATCTGGTTCCAAAATGTTTGACCTTGACCTTGAATTTTGACCTACATTTTTAAAACTTTAACATTGGCCATAACTTTGAATGGTAAGGGATAAACCTTTCATATTTCACATGCATAATCCTTATGACAAGCACCTTCCACTTAGGTCAAAATTCAAGGTCAAGGTCAGGAGGTCAAAAATGTTGGTACCAGTTGAGAGGGCTTGTCATAAGGAACACATATGTAATATGAAAGTCCCATGACTTGCCATTCAAAAGATATGGCAATGTTAAAGTTTTTGAAAAGTAAATCAAACTTCAAGATCAAGGTCAGGAGGTCAAAAATTATGGTACCAGTAGAAAGGGCTTGTCATAAGGAACACACATGTGTAATATGAAAGTCCCACCACTTGCCATTCAAAAGTTATGGCCAATGTTAAAGTTTTGGAAAAGTAGGTCAACTTCAAGGTCAAGTCAGGAGATCAAAAAGTATGGTACCAGTAGAAAGGGCTTGTCATAAGGAACACACATGTGTAATATGAAAGTCCCATCACTTGCCATTCAAAAGTTATGGCCAATGTTAAAGTTTTTGAAAATTAGGTCAAACTTCAAGGTCAAGGTCAGGAGGTCAAAATTATGGTACCAGTAGAAAGGGCTTGTCATAAGGAACACACATGTGTAATATGAAAGTCCCACCACTTGCCATTCAAAAGTTATGACCAATGTGTTTAAAAGTTTTTGCGGACAAACAGACAGACAGACAGACCAAAAACTATAGGCCCCCGAATCGAAGATTCCGGGGGCATAAAAAATTAAAAACTCTGTTACAGTATTGTAATACATATATATGCAGTACTGAATTATTTAATTTTTTCTGTGAATTAGCATTTATGATTTGTTTATTATGTGAATTCGGGTTAAATTTGAAGTAGTTGAACGTAAGAGTGCATAGTCTTGGGGTCATGTTTTAGTAACAACACTTTTTCATCTTTTGTTACTCATCATAAAGTACACAGTTGTCAAAACATTACATAATTCTGTATGGCAATCATCAGAAGTAGCCTATAGTTTATTGACCAAAGTAGTCCTGTGGCTCATTACAGTACACAGTGTACAATACAGGCAAATGGCAGAGGAATCAGAAATACTATACGTGTAATACATTTAGCGTGTATGATATTTAGCTGAAATTTGATTTTCTAACATTTGACACGGACTTAATTTAGCGGATGCATGCCCCTGTTTGCAGTGTACTTGATTTAGCGGAAGTTAAATTGTCTTTCGCCAAAAATCACGAAAATAATCCCGCTGTAAAATATGATACGTTAATTTACAGTATATGTCAAGATCGATACAATTATCAAAAGTGACAGAAATAATTTTATTATAAATTTAGTGTTGTAGGTTTATCATTACATGTAATATGATACCACTGTGAAGGGCTGTGGACGTTTACAATGCTATATCTGTGTAGTTCACCTTCTCGTACCGTCCGTTTGGGGGTACAATTATTGTTACTTAATCATGTTTATACATAATGATTACTTTGCTAATACTGAATTTCCAGGGGAGGGTGGTGTGGGAATATAAGGTTACATTAATCCTATACAAGATGCATATTAATACTGCAAACATTGTTTGCAGTTAGAATTTCTTGGAGTTGAGTCTGGTTCAATCTTGGATTTCACATATATGTAGTACGTTTTGTAAATATAACTTTATTTTTATTTTACAGCGGACCCTAATATAGCAGCGGGAGAAACCTTCAACTGCATGGCAAGTACACGTACTACTTCAGTTACAACTTCCTTGTAACGTGTTGTTTTGTCTTCATCGTATATCCTTGTGAAAGTTTTAGTGTCATTTTTTCTACAATTTTGTCTAGTCAATGTAAAATTTCTTCACGACTGGCATAGTAACATATATTTAGTGTGTGTGTGTGTGTGTGTAATCACATCCTCTGACAATGAATTTAAAGCTACCAAACCATGGGTGAAAAATAAGTAATTTGGATTTATCCTGGGACTTCCCACCAAAGCTATATATAGCCTTACAGTATCTTGCTCTGATTGACAAAATCAGCAATTTCAATGATGACAGTACTAGTGCCACACCAATACTAATTAAATGTGCTGTTAAATTTTCCTGATCAGAGTTAAGTCTCTCTGGTATCTTGTCACATCTTTTCATGTTATGTACATCATCTCTATCACCTTTTGTTTGAAAATACAGTCAGCGCTCGTTACAGCAGCATTCGATTTACCGGTAAATTCGCCTAACGGCAGGATTTTGCTTGTAACAAATCTGCACACTATTTATTTTGCTTGATACAGCGGTATATTCGCACTTCGGCACCGGCAGTAGTTATCGGTAACAAATGTGCATTTTGACACTATATAAAATCCGATTTAACGGCAGGTTACCTGAGCTTGTTCAACGACCCGTGTAAAAGACATTTGCTATCAGCAATATTTTCACACTTAACCATGATTATGTAACGGATTAAATCCCTCACCACCCTTGCATACTAATGTTTGTTTAGGACTGGTTTTATCAATGTACTACATCTGATGTTTGATGTAGGACTAGTTTTCATAACAATAATTATTCGCGGGATATGTTTGATGTTTCCCCAATACCTAAGTAAAATAATAAACTACAACTTTTAAATGAAGACTACACAATGAAGAGGTGCTCGCTTCAAATGATTAAGTATTGAAACACAAAAGAAAATTAACAAACAAAATTTAATGGATTTTATTCATACTGCGATAGGTAATGCAATAAGAATTCAGAACCACACGAAGAAAAAACGTCGTACCCAGCTCAATGTCTCTGAAAAACGGGATATGTGTTGTAAATACGTTTCCTTACATATACTTTCATTTCTCATTGATATGCATTAAGTTTGTTATTAAATGCATGCTGATATAAAAGCTGCTCCTTATGTATTATTTACGGATGGTTTATTAATAATTCTATGATGGAAACGTTATATTGTGTAGTAGGCAGCGGAATACGACACAACCCAAAACCTATCACTGGTACGTTGTAAGTAATGAAAAAAATATTTAAATATTAATATTTATCACAAATTCTTTCTTTACTTTTATACAGAAATTGGGATTAAGAGGGACATGAGTGTATTGAAAATAAACGCACGGTGAATGTGTTTACGGAGAATCGCAATAATTTATTTAGTCGCTGATGATTAAAGACAAAGGGGAATAAACTCCGTAACATGAGTAAAAGAGGCATAATTTGTTAACAAACAGCAGATTGTTCTTAAACGGCAAATATGACCGGAAAAAAACGTAGGCCCGTGACTAATGTAAACAGAAGAGCTGACTGTATCAAACCCAGCTCAGGTATATATAGTAACCATGGATGAATGTGGTTCAAATAGATGATTGAAATAAATTTGCTTTTTGCAGATAGAGATTAGGTAGAAGTAGGAAAAGTATGGGGTCATTAAAAGGCCTTGATATTTTCTCAAACAGTTTTGGACCAGTTTTGTGAAAGATCATTATATATATACATGTAGTACAGGTGTTAATTTTTTTTCTTCTGTCAGAGTCAACAGAGATACATAATAAGGATCCTAAATTGGAATATGTAAATATTTGTGAAAATGAAATGGAAAGAAAATCTTTTTTTTTAACAACAAAATATAGAATCATCCACGTACATCCAAGCATCCTCATAAATTATGTAATGCCAGGATGTAATGCAGGGTGATACATGTATACCACAGTGTGAGTTAAAGTCACCCAAAGTTTATAAATACATCTGTCGACATGAAACACTAATCATTTTAAAAATCCATACAAGGAGGAAGTAAAAATGTTTTTTAGCACCTTATATAAATATCTTATCTCTATATATTAATATGTTAAGTAGGCCTACATGTCGTTTTTTGTTGTGTTTTTTCTTTACATTTAAATTTCTGTTGACAGACCCCCCTCCACTGCGCCATTATTGACCTGAAGTTTGACATCTTTAAGTTGCTACTGTCTTACGGGGCAGATTTCACGAGACAGGATGGGAGTAAGCTGACCCCTATAGCTTTGGCAGAGAACATGGAGCTGGATGACTATGTAGAGGAGATGGAAGAGGAACAAGGTAATGTATCACAGATGGCAATGACAATGGGATTCTATTTGAGTCTGATTTCACTGAGGCAATATTTACTGCATAGAGACAAGTAGATGAAGGACTTTTATTGATAGATCATGTAAGTATTGAGGAAATAGGGGTTGTTTTACATGGTTATATATTGATAATGATATTTTGTATTGTTTGAACATATGTGATGCTTGGAAATATCAGTTTAGTGTCTAATTTTGGGATTTGATTTAAGAGTAAGTACATGAATGAATGAATAATTCTTATGCCCCTGTGATTGAAGATCGGTGGGCATATTGTTTTTGTCCTGTCTGTCATACTGTCATTCTGTCTGAAACTTTAACCTCGGCTATAACTTTTGAATGGTAAGTACTAGGGTTTTGATATTTCACATATATGTTCCTTGTGACAAGATCTTTCCGTGGGTACCAACATTTTTGACATCCTGGCCTTGATCTTGAACTTTGACTTGCTTTTCATGAACTTTAACATTGGCCATAAGTTTTGAATGGCAAGAGATATGGCTTTCATATTTCACATGTGTATTCTGTATGACAAGCCCTTTTATCTGTTACCAAAATGTTTGACCTTGACCTTGAATTTTGACCTACATTTTAAAAATATTAACATTGGCCATAACTTTTGAATGATAAGGAATAAACCTTTCATATTTCACATGCATATAATCTTTTACTAACGCACATTTATCAATCTAGATTAAACACACGTTCTAAAAATGCATTTTGAATGCGTTTAAGATATGTATTTATTGTTTACATTACAAATACAACATCTGGTTAAATCAGCCACACATAACACGCATAGATTACGCTATGATTAGGGAAAGTAAGAAAATATATGGCTCCGATCAGTCACGTACATGTACCTCAATGTTTAATCACTTGACTGTACAGAATCATTTGACTGCATTACATAATATTAGTGTTTCGGCTGTGTGATACCCGGGGTGTGATACGAGATTATGATATTGAACTGATTGATTTATCTATTGATGAAATTTTTTCTGCAATGCAAATCCGCCTAATCAGAACTTTACAATTAATTATCATGCAGTTTATTATTTTTACAATTAGGATGGTAAGCTCGGGATGTAAGCATATCCCCAAAATTGTTTACCCTCTGCTAATTAATTGAGTCTGCGCAATAGATGCAATAGAATCTGATCTAGATAAGATGCAGATTGAACGTTCACACATATACGTCGAGTGTTCAATCCACATATATCGCGCATTCAAACCACCATCGACTGGGTTTCAATGCGCATTGACTTATCATGTCATGTATCCGGATTCAATCTATATGCAATTGTAATGTGAACGATATATCTGGATTAAAAGCATGATAAATGCATGAAAAAAAAAAAGTGTGAACGCAGTATTTATGATAAGCCCCTTCCACTGGCATGTGGAATATGGGGGCATTCGTGTTTCACAAACACATCTTTTTTTTGTTATTTTACATTAATTTTGCAGTGTCAATTGATAAGTAATTTCAGAGAGTGATGGATGAATGTAGTATATATATACTTACCTCTTGAAGCTTTTCGTGTTACACTAAAGAGGATTATTACATTACATGCATAAACATATTTACCGGTACTCTAAGATACCTCTTGATTATATGTGATTGTGATACTGTGATTTCTTTCAGACAAAAGAGAAAAAGTATTTGATTCAGTTTTGAAAGGTAATTATTTTTGTATGAAAATTCATGCAATTTATAGTGAGAGTGATGAAAAACTTTCAGTATTTATCATTTACTGATTAGTGACTATAAAGCTAGCAATACAGAGGAAAAGTGACCCTGAAACAAAATATATTCATAGGGAGAGTGTTATGTTTCTCTGTTCCAGAGGGAGACATTGTTTTTGTGATTTAATCTCTCCATCTGTCAAAATCTTGTGAATGTTTCTCCTCCTATACGGCTTATCAGATAAACTTGAAACTTGGTTTAATGACCACTTGCCATTTGTAGATGTGCATATTGTTGGGACAGGAGGATCCAATCATTTTCCTGAAAGTTATTTTGTATGTAACAGGGGTGGAGGGACTAAAATAGCCAGTGAACACTTCTCCTATATGGCTTATGGAATAGACCTGGAACTTTGTACAGTGCTTCATTGCCATATGCATATTGTCAGGAATGGAGGATCCAATTGTTGTTCTAAAAGTAAAAGTGATCTAAGAGGAGTGGAGGATGTAAAATAGCTTGTGAACACTTCTATCTGGCTTATTGGATAGTCTTCAAATCTTGTACAATACTTCATTATACCCCCCGCAACGAAGTTGTGGGAGGGTATACTGGAATTGGGTTGTCCGTCCGTCTGTAGACACAATGATTTCCGGGCTCTATAAAGTGTTATCCTTTCCACCTAGAGTAGACATATTGCATCATAATGGAGCTACCATAGGGACGAAGATGCACCCTATGATTGTTGGGAGTCAAAGGCCAAGCAACACTGGATATGGAAGTAGAAAATGGGTTTGCCGGGCCTAAATGTGTTAATCCTTTTAAACCTAGAAGTCATCATATCAACAATATGGACTAACTAGGGACGAAGAATTGTTCCCTATTGATTTTGGAGTGAAAAGGTCAGAGGTCAAGCACACTGGACAACGAAGTAGCAAAATGGTTTCCGGGCTCTAAAGTGTTATCCTTTTCAACTAGAGTCATCATATCATACATATGGACTACTTATGGGACGAAGATGTTCCCTATTGATTTTGGGGTAGAAAGGTCAAAGGTCAAGCACTCTAGACAATGAAGTAGCAAAATGGTTTCCTCTAAAGTGTTATCCTTTCCACCTAGAGTAATACGGATTCCACTGCCCCAAACACTCCCCTCACATCTTTCCCACCCACCATTTATACCCTCCCCTCATCCCCCCACCCCTCGCTCCACCCGCCCTCCCCCCCGCCCCCCCCCCTGGCTTACCCCCAATCTCCCGAAGGGTATTGTAACTGTTCAAGATTGCACAATTGGCGAAATCATATTGCTACCGTTATGCCCAGAGAGCTTTACCTTTGAACCAAATCTCAATAGGAACATCTTGACTCATGGGACCAGTTCACTTTTGTATATCCATAGCCGATTCTCATTTTCTACACATACTACATTTGATGCAAAATATATAGGCTCCTGTGAACCGAGTGATAATCATATACAGCCAAAAAATCACAGTTGGTACTCCCAGTCAAGTGGTGTTTTGACTGTTGACCTTTTGGACCCTACATTCAAATAGGGAAAATCTTCTCTTAAGAGCACCTGGGTTGATCATATTCTACTTCATGTCAAGTGTGTTTGAGCTATTGACCTTTTGACCCTAACCATTCAATAGGGAAAATCTTCTCTAGAGCACGGTGATTTATATTTGCTACTTCGATGTCCAGTTGCGTTTGACCCTTTGACCCCAATTGCGAATAGGGCACACTTTGTCTCATGGGTGATTATTGGGAATCTAGGTGAAAGGATAATCACTTTAGAAGGCCCGAAACCATTTTGCTACGTTCCATGCTCCATTTTGTGCTTGATCTTGACCTTAAAATCAATAGGGGAACATCTTCAGCCCATAGGTAGTGCCATATGTAATGATATTTGGTG
>CAJDSM010015119.1:12695-27272 GCA_903981925.1 Ostrea lurida
TGTCACTACAACGATCGTTCTCAATGTGTCAACTTGTGATCAAAGCAATATTAGGTCTTGACCTAAAAATTGTATTTTTATAATTATGATACTAGTTGTTTTTTATGAATCTAAAAGTAAAACTAGGTTTACGATTTCATCTAAATAAAGATTTCGATTTTATTGAATAGAAACACACAGGAAGATAATAACATAATTTTGCATCATTCAGACACAAATATCAATAAGAAAACTTTAGAAACCATATATTTTTTTCTTTCATTGAGATAGTAAATCACAATTTTACAGCAAATATTTTTGACACCAAAAAATCAGAAAACAGAAAGAGCTCCAAAGTGTGGAAATTTTTAAACATTTAATGAAAAAAAAACTTCATTAAACTATTCCTCTTTTTTTATTCTCATAATTATTTATATCACCTAATATCAATTTATTAAGGCGGCCCACTACATCTTGGAAAAGTTTCTCAAAACAGCACGATATGATTTAATTATGAAAGATATGATGATATATGATAATTATACATGTGAAAAATGTGGAAAATATGAAATTTGAAAACAAAAATCATGTTTTTCAAAAATTTCTCGCATTAGATATGAACAAAAGTTCCTGACAGATTCAAACTCGGGACCTGCGGTTTACCAAACCGGTGCTTTACCTACTGAGCTATGAATTCATACGATCAAATTGTTCAAGAAAAGCAATTTCATAAACTATTTAAATCGCCATCTTGTGACGTTGTGTTATAAAGAGTACAAGCTTTAGTGTAGTGGGCTACCTTAATATTGTTATATGCACAGTTGACATTGGTTCTTCATTCATTTACCAAATGTAAAATCTTGGGTGTATTACCGGTATGTAGTATGTCTTAACCTTAACAACGATAAACAGTTCCGCCTAGCATGCAGGTTAGAACACCGATGGTTGTTTCATAATGCTCGTGAAAATTGAAACGGAAGTTTATCTCATCTATAAATAAATAATAAATTTTTAAAAAAAATTCATTTCTGTTTCATATGATGCTGTTTACATTTAACAAAACAAATCTTTCTGTAATATAATCGAGCGTTGAATACTGGATTATACATGTATGTTTAACTGTGTCTGTTACATATGAAGAAAGGCAAAGATCTAATCCAGCTTTCAAATTTCAAAAGTCCCTAGTAATACCGGTATATCACATTAGGAGAGGAGAGAGGAGAAAATCTGTGGAACTAAGTTCAACTTCCAACAAATGAATTCTATTCTTTCTTTGCTATATTTTTTGACAAATTAATAACTTTAGAGTTTAAAATTCAAATTCATCGATTTTAACATAAAAAGAAATTACCTCTTTCTTTATAAAAATTTTTTTAATCTCACGTGCCTATTTACTCGTATGTTTGATGAATTTTAAAGAGTCTTTATACATGTATCAAAATCCTATTAAAATAACTTAGTAAAATGATTCTATATTATAAACAATACACACATAATACCTGACATTTTAAGGTATTACAAAATCTGAGCAGAGCATGTAAATTCATTATGTAAGACAACACATCTCCTGCTCTCAGCGATTTGTTCCAGTAATCACATGTGTCATTCACAAGGGAATCCATTATTCATTATTGTACATCTGCCAAAAACATGGAAGAATCGTTTCGGTGTTGCTCTCCTACTCTATGTTTAATGTAATGTTTCTCCTCGTGGCCTAAAGAGATGCTTGTAAAATTCAACAGTTTCCATAGAAACGGTGATGAACATGTAAACTTATGAAACTACCCTACTAAACCCTCAAGTGTCTGCCATTCAAGATTCCCACAATACTTACGGAGGCTTTTTTCCTGAAAAAAAAAATGCAATAATATACTTTTATTTCGTAAATGCATGCAATACTTAGTATGCATACTGATATACTTTAACAATTCAATTTCACACCTATTTTTCAATGAGAATTGACACAAACCCTTATTCAATCATAAGGAACATTAAACCCTGGTCTAATTTTTTTATACCACCTGGCACCGGGATCATGAAACAAACTTAGACTTAGGTAAGTCAAAATTTCAATCACCTGTATAATGTTTATTTCTTATAAACTGAAACTCTTAATTTGCAGACACTAGAAATTTTATGAAACAATACTGAATACAATTTTATTTTAGAATGATTGACTTACAATCATTTTATTGCAATATTAAGATTTTGACATTAATCTTTAAGATGTTTCATGATCCTGGGGCCAGAAGTTCTAAACTTTACATCTTGACAAAATACCGAGAACTTTTTTTTCCGCTAACCTTCAAAGTTCAGCGTGATGGTTGCCGTGGACTCTCCAAAGCTGTTTTTGGCCACGGCTTTGTATTCTCCCCCATCCTGCATGCCTCCACCTGCTATCTCCATGGAAACGGAGTGGTTGCTCTTATCCGAGGTCATTTTCATCTTGTAACGGCCCCCATCCTTCAGAACTTCGTTTCCTTTGGACCATGTGACGGTGGGTGTAGGGTCTGCCGTCAGCTTACAATCAAAAATTATTTTGTCCCCGTCCTGTCGAATGCTCGGTTTAGTGATGAATTTCGGTGGTTGCCCTTGTTGTTTTTTCGACTCATCGCCTGAAATTAGAACAGAAAACACTCTCAATCATATCTCAATGTCAAGATGCTATGGCAAGTGTATGAAAACAGCACATTTTTCTCCGCCATTAATTTTGAGATAAATTCCTTGCTGGTAATAAAATTTCACTTTTCTAAGCTTTATATTTTATAAAGCTCTCTGCATCTTATCTGCCACATGTAATTAAACTTGAATTATATTTCTACGTTGTACACATCTGATCGTGAATAATGGTTCTTACTGTCAAAATTGAGCCTGATGGTAGCATTGCTCTCTCCTAGCGCGTTCTTTGCTGTGACTCGGTAATTCCCAGCATCCTTTGCAGTTACATCACCAATTTCTAATACCAGAAAGTATTTCTTGTTTGGCTGTGGATCTGTCCGAACCTTAATGCGACCTAAAACAAAAAACGTTTTTTTTTGCATTAACGTCCAAGAAATACATTAAAGATTTACTGCTTCTTTACAAAGGATTTCCTGCATTTGTTCGTAGTGCATATTACATACAGTCAAATCTTGTTATCTCAAGCTTAATGGGACTGATAAAAAACTTTCGAGATATCTAAGACCAAAAATAAAAATAGTTGTGTTTCGCTAACATACCAGAAAAAATTAGGGTAGGTAGGTAGGAAATACATTTTATTTATATTTTAAATTTTATTTTCAATAGTAGGCGAACACATTACATTAATAAACTCCAACAAAAAGTCATCTTCCCCTACTGATTCATTATGATTTATTATCATTAACTTATGGAATTTCTACTGAATTTTATACTTTGAAGTTTTGTTTCGAGTTACAAACATATCAACATGCTTGATTAAGATATCGAGGGTAAAATACTTAAAGAATTAGCGGTAGGGACTTCAAAACCACTTCGTCGTAATCATAGTATTTGAGATATCAATGTTCGAGACACGGAAGTTTGACTGTAGTTCGATCACTTTTACCCAGTTAAAAATTCACTAAATAAAATGCCATATACACTTTACAGCCTTCACTCCCGATTTCTAATGAATAATTAAGAACTGATGAACCCACCTCCCGGTGTAATCTGCTGCTCGTCTCTGAACCATGTGATCTGGGGGGCGGGGTCTGCCGTGAGTTGACACTCAAACAATAACTTTTTACCGTTATCTGCTTGTTTGGTGACAGGCTTCTGTATAAAGTTTGGAGCAATTCCATCTTGTCTGAAGACAGAATAGAAACAGATTTCACCTCATGTTTTACATGTGTATACAATTCTATACAATTCTATCTATCACAACATTAAAACTTTAAATTCAATTGATTGATTATTGTTTTATGTCTCACTCGAGAATATTTCACTCATATGGAGACGTCACCAATTGCCAGTGAAGGGCTGCAAAATTTAGGCCTGTGCTAGGCACTCAGGGCCTTTGAGCAGGGAGGGATCTTTATCGTGCTACACCTGCTGTGACACGGGGCCTCAGTTTTTTCTTGTCTTATCCAAAAGACCGCCCCATTCAGTCACCTCTTACGACACATAAGGGGATGCTAGGGACCTATTCTAACCCGGACCATGTTAACTCAATTTTATACAGACAGTATTTGACTTTCTGGTTTATAAAAGTGTCTGCCTATTGCTGATATGTTAACAGTAAAGTCAACCACACACTCTGCTCCCTCTAAACTATCAAATCTAATGATGCACTTGAGAATTGATTGTAACCTGTTAGTTCAGTCACTCTGGGAATCAAAAATAAATTGAAGGTGGCAGAAAAATGCAATCCTACAAGACTAGATTAAATATTCCCGCCCATCACTATGCAATCTATGCAATAACAGATTTGGCACTGCTGGCGAAATGAATGGTATATCCTGGCCGATAATCCACAGATGTTAATATGATATGGAAACTATTGCAAGAACAAAATGCAGCAGGTGTTGATTTCAGAAGATCACGATTTAAACTATAAACAATATGTGAGGTACTCTGGTTTGCCCGCTCTCGCTTCCAATGTGGGGGTTCTGATACCAAGAAAATTATCAAAACACATACCGTACTTTGCAACTTGGTGCTGTTTTTGTCTCCTTATTTATACAAAGTATTGATAGTAGAGGAATTTTTTTTTAGCTGCTATCTTAATCTGCAGGCCATTGATGGAACTTAATTACATGTCATCTCTTTATCCAGAACAATATAATTCTAGTGCTGAGATTATTAGCTGATGACATAAAATTTTGAGTGATTGTATATATATAAAAGAAAATCAAACATCCATGATATATATTTCTGTAATTTGGAAAATTCTTCTATTTTCACCCACATTTTGGACCATAAGACCAACACCCCACCACCCCATAAAATCCACCAATTAGATTGTTGAATCCCTAGTTTGTTACTAAATTGATCATATAAAGATAAAGTCTCTTCACCTTCGAAAGTATTGGAAGGAGCTTTTAAAACCTGCATTTTCAGACAGATATGTGGAGACATAATTATTATGGCATGAATTAGTACCAGAGACATGACTCACAATATGTAAGTCATACACTACTTAATCCCTGTACCAAGGATGCCAAAAGTACATGTATTAATTAAATACAGTCCGCAATAACTATAGATATCTACCAAACTAATGAGAAGTGAACATGTTTGATATATACATGTACATGCAATTCGCATGCTTTGAAAGAAATGCCAGCATTGAGCGCTGATTACATTCCACGATTAATGGTCAATTACAGTCCGTACAGATCAAAGGTTCGGTAATTTTTATGGTCATTTGCAAAAGAGAAAGGAAAATTGTAATACAACAAATGAAACAGAAAGCCATTAATACTTGGTTTTCTGATAACCTGTGTAAGCACAGCCAGTAAGATCAATGCATAAACCAAACAATGTACAGTGGAACCTCGTTATCTCAAACTTGATAGGTCTGACAAAAAATTTTGAGAGGAATTTGTGGATTCTCGATATCAAGGGTAAAATATTTAGAAAATAGGTGGCTGGGACTTTTGAATCACTTTGACATAGCCATGGTATTCAAGATATCAGTTTTCAAGATACCGAAGTTCAACTGTACTAATGTTAGAATTTCATTGGTTCTGCATAATATAGAAAGGAATTCCATGTATAATGACCCTATTTTATACAGCTGATCAATGGTAAAGTAGATCACAACACAACGGAGTAATTCACAAATAGATTTTTCATAAACTCATGCCTATCGAAGTCCATGTGATTCTCTCACAAAGAAAGCAAAATCATGTGGAAATCTCCCCAGAAAACATGCTTTTTGTCATTGTTTATTAAAAAATTCACAAAGAAAATATATCAAATACTTTTTTATATATTTAATACATCGTTAGTTTTACATTTCCAACGTGATACAGTTTTTTTTTTAATACTTGTATATCAGTATAAGGTGCCTTGATTTACCCATATTAGCCAAAATTTTGTCTACATCCTTTTATTTACAGTATTTTTTTGTTGTTGTTACATTTTACTTTTTGTTACAATAAGGACCCCATTGGAAATTACAGCACCAGTGCTTTCATGGGATATCCTTAGGTGTAAATCCATGATACATTTGTATTTCATTTTATTTTAACTTTATAAATATATGTCTAGTCTTATGTTTTGCATAATATTTTACCTAATATGGATATCTGCATTTGAATTTATATTTCATTATTCTTGTCATTTTAATGTGCTATTAATATCACCCTGTATCATTGATTTTTACCCTGAATAAATCTATCTATCTAACAAATGTGATGGTCATCACTGAGAATTCAAAGATCAACTTTCACCAATTTAACAAACAGTGCACGTTTATTGAAGCAAGTTCCTGATGATTTGTCATTGTTTGTAAAAACTAATTGGCTACTTCTGTAACAATGTTCAAATTTGTTCAAATATCCTACATTATACATGGAATATTGAACCACAAGTAAAAGGCCTTGTTAACTTTTAAAACTTATAACACATTTACAGGAAAACATGCCAGCATTTAATATGGTACTCACTGTTTTTGACTACCTGTAAAATAAAAAAGAAGAGAAAATAAAATCTGGAAATGCACATATACATCAAAGAAGTAAACCCCCCAAAATAAGAAATTCTGCATAATTCAATTAGCTTTGAACTCGCATCTAGATGTCTGAAAATGTGTTTAATTTCTGTTCCCATCATGCTTTATTTATTTTTAAGACTTTTAAATTGTATGCTATTAAAATCAAAAGCCACAAGACTTGAGAAGCACATCTTATGGTACAGAAAAATTAAACTAAATATCTTTAACATACATGTACATGTACACACTGGAGCCAGAATTTTTTTTTAAACCAAAGATATGATGCAAGATAAAAAGAAAAAAAAAAATGGAATCCATATTACTGCTTCATTGTGAAAAAAAATGAAAAAACTTTTCATCAACATAATCAGATCCTTTGATCCATTCCATTATTATATTATTCAAGGTTCTCCTTGTGTAGTGAATAAGGGGTAATCAATGGGTGTGGAGTAAATTTATTAAACATTTGAACCATTTTATATATCTAAATGTTTTACATTTGTAACATACTATATACGCCTTTGTATATACATTGTTTAATTGACTACAGTACATATAATGACAATTTTACATATAATATAGGCAGTTGCTTCTTCAGCAAAGATAGAATAAGGAAAAGTGTTCAGTTGACATCAGAGCAATGCTGGAGTTCCTCATTGACAATAACTTTGTAGTCTTTGGTGATCAGGTCAGGTCTTCCAACAGTGTGTTGGAATTCTCATGGGCACAAATTGTGCTCCTTTGTTAGCTGACCTGTTTTTATGTTTTGTTTTTTTCTTACAAGGCAATATTTAAAAGCATCTTCATGAGAAGAAAAAATATCTAGCAGCGGCCTTTAATTTGACATTCGATATATCAACGTTTTATCTATTAACAATAATTATTTTCATTCATTTGGTCAAATACAAAGTATACTAGCTGCAGAACAGTAGCTCTCTGAAAAAATAATATTGGAACAGATCAGAGAGCTACAGATCCAGCCCTTATAAAAACCTTTGATTTACGCCGCACAAAAAGTTACGCATGATTGAGGCCTTCTATCCTTGTATTCCTGCATCAATAAGCCATAAATCTAATATCTAAAAATTCCTTTCATATTTTCCTAACATGTATTTGTCCAAACATACCTTAAGATATTCATTAAAGTCCCTTAGTTAGAACCCCAAAACTTAGTTTCAAATGATTTTCGTTTGTTGACGTAGCCATATGTAAGGTATCCAGTCAATTCGTTTTCTGTAGCTCTCTGATCTGTCCCAATATTTTTTTAAAGAGAGCTACAGTTCTGCAGCTATTGATTTAAAGTTGAAAAATCACTTGCATGTTTAATTCGAACCCGGGTCTCCTGAATCTTTAGTCAGGTGCTCTACCAACTGTGCTGACTGGCCACCGGTGATAGCACCTGGCTGACCCCTATGTAAGTATTTAGCTACGTAGCTAAATCTACAGATGTATGTTAACTCACAAGGGCTCGTCACGAATATTGACCCTCTCTATTCTATATTTACACGAGTAAATTTAAAATACCGTATTCGTCCTATTGAGCGCCCCTGCCCCTATGAACGCCCCCCCGGGACCTTTCCTAATCCTCCAAGAATAAGGGCCCCCTCCTCCTTCAGTAAAACTTACGTTACAGCAGAGCTTTTAATTTTTCTTGCAATCTTGGTACTGCATTCAATTTCATAATACATGGTATCTCAAGTCCACCGATGTGGGCATCATTGGGATGCAGTTAAAAATGTATGTTTCAATATAGATTTATGTTTTCCATAAGGTTTTACACAATACACGTTTCACAACAGACGGACCTAATAACCGCCCCCTTTTTCTAATTTTCTAAGCGCCCGGGGCGCTCAATAGGACGAATACGGTAGATGATGTCAAATTCTAATACGACAAAAAGTTCATGACGCTCCCCTGTCATTGCTGTAGAAAGATGGAGAAAATGCATTGTATCAGTGAATCTAAACAAAAGGTAGTTTTTAATTCAGTTTACATTATGAGGAAAAAATGCCCTATCTTTACCAGCAATAAATTCCAAGCAACTATCTTTGAGAAACTCAAAATTTCCGCTACAACGAGAAGTGAAGCTGGCGTCGTAACAAACAAAATTTTCTGAACAGTCTTGAAATTTCCGGCTTCCGCCGTCAAACGATGTTATCTTGTACTCCCGTAAAGAAGACAAAGCGGGTATAAAATTTAAAATATTTTGGTTTATCTCTATTAATTGTGTAGTGGTCAGCCGGGTTTGATATCTGATGGCCAGATAGCTCAGTTGGTAGAGCGCACCTGACGAGAGAATTCGAGGGGCCCGGGTTCGAATCCCGGTCTGGTCCGTTGCATTTTCTCCCTTCCTGTGTAAAATGCAATGTATTCTCACCCTCATCCCCTTTTAATCAAAACAAAATCAGGAATGTGGCAAATTGCTCCAGCTAATTCACCTAGCAGTTTGTTTGATATTATATCACGGGCCTGATACAGAGGGAAAAGTTTAATCTCCTCGTGTTAGCGAATGTGCATCAAAACTTTGTGGCTCTGACGTCAATAACTATGTACAAATGCCTTTGTTGCACTGAATATCCTAATGAGATACCTATGGTTTTGGGGGCATATTATACAATATTATTTTTTATTGACTTTAATTGGCATCAAAATAATTAGACCGTGGTTAGATCGCATATTCATATACTACTCGCATGAGAGAGAGAGAGAGAGAGAGAGAGAGAGAGAGAGAGAGAGAGAGAGGAGAGAGAGAGAGAGAGAGAGAGAGAGAGAGAGAGAGTCGTTTCCCGGGGGAGAGTCCCTTGTTAGTTGCCCCCCCCCCCCTTTACGTGAATTTTTTTAAATTGATTTGATTGCGCCACCTGATAGGCTATGACATAATAATGTATAAAATATGAGACATTTTATGACCCCTCGTCACTGACATCTGCAATGCCCATAGTCAAGTGCCGTAAAGAATGGTTTTATGTACCACGCGTTAAAAGTACGTTGTGTCCTGCGTTGGGATGGTTGTATCCAAATGATGTTTGGCCACGGCACGTGGTGAACTGTCAACAAACTTTGGGTAAATTTCACGTCAAAATTTGGTAAGAAAACAGAACGTGGGCTTGATCAGGCAGTATTTAATGATAGTTTGAATAGAATATGGTAGCGTAATATCAATGAAATATCTGATCATCCCTGTAATTACTTCAAAAATATTTGAACTTTTTGCAAATTATTCTAGAGACATTGCGGAATCGAAATGTTTCATTTCGCTAAGTCATAGAAATACTACTAAACATTCGACAGGCATTGGTTCAAATATTACAGGAGGGTAATATATAGTCCTTTGAGTGTGGTATATATGCAAATCCTGTACACACACCCCCCTTTTCCCCCGAAGAAAAATGTCCTTACCACTGAAGTTAAGGTTGATCGAGGCAGACACTTCCCCTAACTTGTTTTTGGCCACGACCTTGTACGTTCCAGCGTCCGCGGCAGTGACACCTAAAATATCCATCATAACATTGTATTTGTTGCCCCCGGCGGGTTCCACGCGCATCTTGATGCGGTTGGACTGTGAGATGGGCGTTGTCCCTTGGAACCACTGTATGTCTGGCTTAGGGGAAGCCTCCAGAGTACACTGGAATACCAGCTTAGCGCCATTATCCTCCTGTTTGAGAACTGGTTTCTGGGTAAAGCGTGGTGCGATGTCGTCACCAACCCCCATTGTTGCCCACTGTTATCTAAAAGCAAAGAAAAATATTGGAAACAGTTCGTATAAAATAGTTCGTACCTAAGTACACAGTTAGAGAAAACAGGAAGTTTTGTTGCATGTAGAAGACCAAGGCTTAGGGGAAAGCTGTTATACAATTAGCTGCAGAACTGTAGCGTTATGGTTTTATATTTTTGTCTTTGACCATAAAGTACATGTATATGGTCAAAGACAAAATTATAAAACCATAACGCTACAGTTCTGCAGCTAATATACAATGTACCTGGTAGTGTTGTAAATAGGGAACCACTGACAAAAGTTCAAGAATCAAGTCTTGGAAAGTATATATTATATATATATACACTCTGCTGTCGTGGACCTCGGAAAATGGCTTACATCAAATAACCGTCTGCTTGTCAAGAATAACTATTTGAGAATACATGTTTGACATATAATGAGAGGTATGTATACTGTGCACCCCCGCCCCCTTGGATTATCTGACAATGAGCAACTAATAAACCGCACGTGTTTATTCAATTACGAATGATAAGAGGCAGAAAAGGATAGTATGATATCACAATATACCGCTTCTTACTGCCACGTAGAATCAATAGGGGTGGGGGATGGGGGTGCCCTCATTCCCACTTAGTTTGACAACGTTCATTTGCCATCATTTTAGCATACAAAGAAAGCTATTTTAGGTAACCGCCACCTTTTTATAGCAATGGCGAATGATAAGAATGTAGTTTGAACTGATGATTTGTCCCTCCCTCTCCATTCCCTCCTTCACGAATTAAGAAGTCAAGGTTTAGAGAAAAATACAGGTAAAGGTTTATTGGTTGCTAAACACACTACCCACCTCCACATCACGATTTAGAACTAACAAGTCTGACCAAAATAGCATGTTAGGGTTTTTTCCAAGAATTTTTTGAACAAATACATGAAGTAACCCCAACCCCCCCACACACACACACACACAAACGATGCTACGTGCTTTTCTTACATAGTAAAAATGAGAGAATAGTTGTGTGTTAATTTCTATACAGGAATTCGTGTAAATAAGGATTCGAGTCTGGTGGGTTGGACTGTGATGAAAGATTAGCCTCTGTTAAATGCCGACAAATTGACAGATAAGCAGATTGAACTCCTCTCGTAAAACTGGTTGCCACTGATACAATATAAATCTGGTATATGTTCTTCGACAGCAAACAACGCAATACTGAAGTAATTGATGAGTTTAAAAAAAAAAAAAAAAAAAAAAAGAGACGAAAACATTCCATGACGCATCATTAACGATGGACGATAGTGTTCAGTAACATATAGTTTTGTATGTACCAGAGCTGGACAACAAACAAATGAGCACGTGCACCTAAAGAGCGAAGTGAAGTTTAAAAAAAAACTCAATCAAATACCAGAACTGTCTTCACAAACTTAGAGTAGGCATGCAATTAAACGATGTAAGTGGGTTTGACTGCAAAATCCGTAATTTTCTGAGCCGTGCAGATGTTAGAGGGGGGAACCTCGCGAACATAAACCTAACATGCACTCGTTCCCAATCAGCGCTAGCATAAACATCTACAATATTAAATTGCCAAAAATGTAAATTAGTGTTGTTTTATCGATGGGGAGTGTGTTTTGGGGTTGCCTGCAACAATCTGATAAATAATTGATCTCTCGCAGCAAATTAGATACCGCCTACCGTACAATGTTTGTTTTCTGCTAATTTCCCCTATTTTGTATACATGTATGCAAAAATTGCTTGCAGATATTGTACGGGTTGCAGTAAATATTGTGATTTTTACGAAGATGATGACGCAACCCAAATAAACATCATAATTACACTTTTAAAATATCCAATGTACAAGTTAGAATGAGTAACTATTAGGAAGCTATTGATACTTAATATCAATGTATAAGCTAGAATTAGTATGCAATCTGGGAACAAGAAAACAGCTCGGGTTGCACACTGCTGAATTTTCGATTATGCAACGCTAAGGAAAATGGATCTTGAGATTGATAGCACACGCGTTGGTCGTCTGCCAAGCATATGCAGAAATCTGTCATTGTTACCCTTGCTTCGGGCAAAGAAAATTTGTAGACGGTGCAAGAGAGAATGTATTATGGTTATGAGGTAAAAAGTGTCAATGCCTCCCTTTTTACACGAAAAAAGATGACATTACAGTACAATTGAATGTTAACGATCTTCAACAACAAAGGCATTGTCTTCATCAACGAGCGTCTGGTTGCGACGTCCAAATTCTGTTGCTTCTACAAAAGGAACTTAGAATTCCTGAATATAGTCTAGATAAGCTACATTTCCTCCGTAGTTCAACAGAAACCATAAATATTTTATTCAGGATTCTTTAAGATCAAAGAACATGCTGTTCGGACGAAAGAAAAAGACCGAAAATTAATAAACATTACTGTTTGGCAAAATGTCCAAAGTAACAAGTCTGTAGAATTCATTTAGGTTCTCCCAACAACATGGAGGAAAATTTCCCTGTCAGCAAAAAGTATAATACCTGGCTGGCAACAGGCTGATGGGGAAACGAGTCAAAGGTGCTCAAAGGTATCCCAGAGAGACATCCGTCATAGTCGGTTCTAATTAAGAACAGAGATTTGCCAAGGAAACTTGCTGTTTTTGTTAGGTTTCAAGGAAACCACAATCCAGCAATTCAGGTATTGGATGATAGAGAATGAGAGAGGGAGGGGCGCGAAAGAGAACAAAAATCACAACCAGATAAAGGAAAGAGAGACGAGACGAAATTGAAGAGAGTGTGAAGGATGTGTATGATATCCGAGTGGAGAAATTTTGCATCCCGAGACAAAATTAAGAGATGTAGAAGAATGAGTGAATTGGAATAAGTAGGACTGAGAAAAATGAAGAATGAGTAGATGATCATGTACTTGTTGACTATTTATATCTGTGTATCCTTGCAGTGTATTTTCAACCTCAAACCCTTTAAAGAATTCTGTTTTGCAAAAAAGAACGCACGAACTAGATTTCCAACACAAACAACTTCAACCAAATAATACACAGTTTCTAGGTTCTGACAAAATGATAGAAATCACTACAGATTTGCACTCCAGTAAAACACTAATCATGAACCCGACAAAGATTGCAGTAGACAGATAAATAAACAGAAATCAAGTAAAAACTAATAGATAGAAGAAGCGACCCCCTGTTTCGATAGGAATGAATACTGCCATGGGCAGGGCCATCGAAATGTGTTTATATCCGTGTTGTAAATGTTGGCCCAAATTCAATTAAATGTTGTAGACAACTCAGAAAACACCAAGTGATCATACACATGTACTATGATCAATGGAGAGAGAGAGAGAGAGAGAGAGAGAGAGAGAGAGAGAGAGAGAGAGAGAGAGAGAGAGAGAGAGAGAGAGAGAGAGAGAGAGAGAGAGAGAGAGAGAGGTTTAACTGATATGATGGCGGTGTAGGGTACCGTACGTATGTGTACATTACTGTCAGACAGGAAGATGAAATGTCCAGATAACTATTATTAAGAATACACAAAATGGTGAAGGGCCGCTAAACTCTGCTGGACGTATATAACACGGGTTCTGATCTCTTCTCCCAGAATCTGGTTTATGGAAGTGCTTCAAAGTTCATGTATATTATAGAACCATTGTAAAAGAAGCTGGAATGAAGCCCGATTCTACTCACAAATCATCCTTCTCCGTGACAAATGTTCCTGATTTGATAATGAGTTTTTTATTAATTATGATCGGTCGACAACCTGCGTACATCTCTACTTTGGCAAATTCACAGAACATTTCTGGTTAATGCATCATACGATGTGACAAATAGTGCTAACTAGCTTATGATGTAAGCTCTCTTTTCGCAGTAGTTTGCGCGTTGAGGGATCATGGTTCGAATTCGCCATTCACATTAAGTTCCTCATTCGACAAAGATGAAAGTAAATTGACGTAATATCGAAATTATACACCTTATGAAGAGTTTATTAAACCAATTTGGGGTCCATAAAAGCATACAAGTCAAGAGTGACATACAAAATACTGACAGAAACAGTAACACCATGTTAAAGACCGACAGTAACAGTAACACCATGTTAAAGACCAATTAAAATTTGAAGAGTATTTTGAAGAGTATATATTTTGAAAATATCCAAATACGCAATGTCAGGTGATCTAAATGAAACCACGTACCAGAACAACATAGCATATGATTTCACAAATATCAATATACTTTAATCAAAAGTTCATTGGA
>CAJDSM010015120.1:0-11772 GCA_903981925.1 Ostrea lurida
GAACTCATTTACCCGATCCTGAACTCCAAAAGTACAAAACCGCAGACGATAGCCGTCTGGTGTTTCCTAAAGCCCAACAGTATCGCCATATTTCCTCCCGGAGAATCAAATCTCATGTCCCGCATCGTGAAGTATTCCCAAACTCATCTTGGTTATGAGAGAAACCAACACAAGCTGAGGATGCTGACCCCCGGCCAGTTATCTCCCCTGGACATTAAAAGTGTGTACAGCGTCAGACCGGGGTCAGTGATCATGATATTCCCCCGCACAAAGGATCACGTAACCATCGAAATCGCCCAACTAAATGTGAGTTTCTGTCTCCCAGTCGACACGTCCATGACTGTGTATAGTCTCAAAAAGCACGTCAGGAAAATGAGGGGAATTCCCATCGAAAGGCAGGAGCTGCTGTTTATGGACCAAGCCCTGGAGAACGATCATCGCTTGCTAGAGTACCGAGTCAAGAGTCGGTCCATCTTACACATAATGATCCAGCCTCACTTTGACTTGCTGATAAACGTAGATACGTTCTGGGGTATGTCCTACAGATTTTACGTAGATCCTTGCAGTACTGGCGCTGATGTGGTTCACAGTGTGTTCAGGCGGACATTTAGTTCCAATGGTATCAAGGAATACCACAGTGTTCATGAATTCTATCTGCCGATACACGTTCTGATTCTGAGCCATAAATCGCGATTTGTTCTGTGGGATTACTGCCTAGCAGGGACGGGAATCAGATCCGGGGACACACTTCTGCTAACCACCGTCAGCCATCAAAATCACATGAAACTCCAGGCCATTTCAGTCGTCACAGAAAACGGGCAAAAATATGACGTCAAAGCTTCGTTATTTGACCGGTGGTCAGTGATTGCGTTTATGATGCACGGTTTAACGCATGTTCCCGTGGATTTTATTCAACTTTACAAAGACAATGTACAACTGAATTTGATGAAAATGATTGGAGAAATCCCTAAAGGAAGTTCAGTCGTGATGAATATTGTCATGACACATGTCGATGGTGACCTCATGTTTGGGGTACCCCTGAGGGTCAACTTAGGGAACGGAATCATTGAAAATTTGAAGATTGGTGCAAATAAGACTATTCGAAGTGTAAAGAAGAAATTAGAGCTATGGGGAGTGCCAAATGCATTGCATTATCAACTTCTGATTGGGAACAAAAAGCTTCCTAACAGCGGAATAATTCAGAATGTGGTGTACGACTTGAAGACACCGCTTGCGCTAAAACTTGATGATTTTGCTGTGTTTGTTCATACCCCCGACGGAGTCATTTACAACAATTACACATCAGTAATGCACACTACTGGAAACATTTCAAGAGCTAAAATTCAAATGAAATCGGGATTAGATATGCGAAAAAGTCGTCTGATAATTGCTGGACAGGAACTTGATGAACACGACTCGGCCATCTTATACGATGCCGGCATCAGTATAAAAACTTCGATATTTGTCAAGACAAGCCGTGAATTTGAGCTTTTTCACATTCTCGGAAGTTCATATGTCACCAAGGTCAAACTTCCAATGAAACCTCTCACTTCAGACATCGAAAAAGCCCTAAAAAATCGGACAGACATAACGGATGGCAGCGTGAATTGTCTGTTAACATTCATGTACTGGTTTTTTGTTCACAGAATGGTTCAAAAGAAGATCACTTTACGAAAGCGTATCAAAAAGCGCCTACCAAAAGCAAAAGAAATGTTGTTCAATTTTCATAATGGGCGTAACCTTCAGGACACGTATCAACGCGGTGTTATTCGAGCACATTCTTTGTCTCCTAATTATTTTCCTCCTTTGAGCAGCGCAGAACCACACCCCAAACTTCATCATCATATCAAAGTACAAGCAAACCCATCCTTTGAGCCCAGCCAGTTTTTGGATGTGGCAGACGACGTTGCCATGGATGGTGGCTTTCAGGCGAAGCGTCACCACGGTCACCACCCAGTGGTGCACGGTGGTTACCACCCACACAGTCTGCCGTCCGGAGTGGTTCCACTCCCCGATATCCACCACATTCCCAATAATATAGAACCACCTCACAGAGCCAGAGTCCAGAACTATTTACAGGGTCCGAATCGATTCCACCACAACAGGAAACAGTTTATTTACATTGGATCAGATGAAGACGCTGAAATTAAGGGAGAGCCCTACCAAACCTACTAAGACTTAGTCTAATCAATTCTCAGGTTTCTACTGAGAATAAATTTAATACACATTAAGTTTCTACCAAGACTGAAGTTGATAAACATTAAAGTTTCTAACGAGACTTAAGTTAATTAACATTCCTAATGTTTTCTGAAATAGAGACATGCAACTCCAGCACATAAACCTGTTGTAAAGAATTCTTATCACGCAAGATATCTAATATAGTTCTTAAATCATATGTGAAATTATTATGGTGCAATCGAAAAAACTAGCTCATAAAAATACTGAAATTAAAACCAAATTTTCTGGGGGAAAATGCATATTCTGTGGATTCCTAATTATCCACAAGTAATTAATATTCAGGTTAATTTGTGGGAAGTATCCACCTCAATATCAAAAGTGTTCCCGTTATTTACATTTATCACTCATTCATAAATACATTGCATTTCAGCCAATATTCCACTTGCAATTTTACGTTCTCACAAGTTGAACCTGAATGTCAAATACTCGTAATTGATATGAAATCTACAGTGAACCTTAACAAGGACAATAAAATGTCTTTGTTAAAAACCAGTTTGTGAAGAGAATTTTTTTGCATACAAAAAAAAAAAACTAGATGTGTCGGTGCGACACGAATGCCCCTGCCTACAGTGAAGTCCAATGAAGGAAATTCGTAAGAGTGAAATTGAAAGTTTTTCAAATGCATGAACTGTGGCGCATCCATATATCAAATATGAGTTGAATGTGTGCAACCGTTGCAGAGATAATGAACTCTGACTGAATGATGACGGAAGGACGGAATGACGGAATAGGATAACACTATATGCCCCCGGCCATTTTATGGCGGGGGCATAAACAGATATAATGTCAATA
Organism: Ostrea lurida; assembly: GCA_903981925.1. Taxonomy (NCBI): domain Eukaryota; kingdom Metazoa; phylum Mollusca; class Bivalvia; order Ostreida; family Ostreidae; genus Ostrea; species Ostrea lurida. The sequence goes on from CAJDSM010015120.1 coordinate 3,031, forward strand.
AACACTACATTAAATAGGGAGTAGGTAAACCTAGTCCCCTGTGCAATTGTGAAGAGAAATGTAGAAATAGTATTGTTAGAATACATTAAAGCATGTTCTTATATTGTGCTGGGGATTGAGAGGTTGATTTACATGTTTATACATGTAAATGTGTACTGAAAAATAATCAAAGATATTGGGTACATGTATTTGTATTAGAGTGCTTGACATTTTTAAATGATATTAAAAGGATATGGAATGTGAAAGCAATCTAACCATTTGATGCTCTGAATCAGGACTGGCCTTGGATATTATATAACTGATGAAGCATCAAGATATGGTTAGATTGGTGCATTAGAGTCAATGCTATGACTCTTCAAAAAATAAAGGTCTGTTATTCAAGTTCTGTGCAGAGTAAATATTCATTAAAAGAGAAAAGACGTCATTTTATTTTGAGAGGGAGTGCATGGGTGACTTCCCCTTACCTTATCAGGATTCTCTCTAATTATTTTTCTCTACATTTACACAACACAAAAATCAATGAAATATGCTGCACAAATCTTTAAAAGAAACCTGCAAATAATATTCATGATCATAGAGACACTTGACTACAGTTCTGCTTGCTAGACTTTTGAGATACTTTCTTATCCGATTTTTTTTTTTTACCTGATGTCATCAGAAGCTAAACATAAAGACAATGAAGCATTATTTGACGTATAAAAGAAAGTTTCCTTAGTTTTAAGAACAGATTTTTTCATCACCTTGATATCAGGATACACTTACATCGATAAGTTCTCCATTGCGGTACCATTTGACCTTTGCCCTTGGGTCAGAAACGAAGCACTCCAACACCGCTTCCTTCCGTCTGGTGATCGCGTATTTCTCGGGTAACTTCTGCGTGAAGAAATACTCGGGTTCTTTGGCTGTAAGGATACAGAAGCAGACGTGAACATGATTGTGACGGAAAAACTCCTGTAGATTTCTGCTTATAGCATTCAATGTTGCATTTCAGTGTAGGCATCCTCTTTATAAAGTTGTTTATACAACAATCAAAACAAATACATTTACTTTTCACCATTTTCCTTATCAACAACATATCAATGTTTTCACTTGATCAGTTAAATGCAACATTAAAACTACAGACAGAGAATCTAGGACATCTGAGTTTTTTTCATAAAAAGAAAATCTCTTGAAGCCCTACGCTTTCCAACATAACGAGGCTATTTCTAGAATTCACAAGCAAATTGATCTAACATCGCTGCTTGCCCTCTCCACTAGCGCAGCTAAGAAATCTATGCATCAATGAGAAGATATATATCGTCTAAAAACAGTTCATGCACAACTATGTACCATGCAGTAGATACATAATATAAATATTATGCAAAACCAACCAGAGAGAGAAAAGAATAGAGAGAAACGGATGCTCGGCTCGAATATTTACCTGGCATTGTTTTGGGCAGTGTGGACAGGAATAAGGGACGGGAGGTTGGGAATTGGGGCGCAGGGGCAATAGGGCAATTTCAAGCGCTGTTCTGTTCTCATATTGGTCAGAATATCGCAAGGTATCCTTTGTAAACATTTTTCAATGAATTACAATCACATTTATAAATGGCCTAGTCTTTCTGACCACCTACCTTGCACATACAACCAAGCAGACGTTTTGACGCCATTACATTCCAATGTGTATTTTCCTCCGTCCTCCAGTTTAATATTATTAATTAGAAGTTTGTAGTTGTTGCCCTCGTTTAGGAAATGAAACTTGTGTCCATTGAAGATCTCGAGTTTATTTTTGAACCATTTGATTTTGGCGTTGGGCTTGCAGAATTCGGCAGCGAACGTCGATTCTTTAGTGCCCTCTATGATCTTCATGTCCTGTAAGTCTTGTAAAAACTTGTCAGGTTCCTAAAAAATACACATGAAAATTCTAACACGTTGTCACAGAAACAATTTTTTGTTAGTCAATGCATAAAGAGCGTGTATTCATTGTTTGTTTTTCCATTATTATCATATACATGTACTAACTTCTGATCAGTAAAAATTTACAAGTTAACTATATTATGTTTATGTATTAAGAATTCAAATTTTCATTAAATATATTAAATACATTTGCCATCTTTTAACAAAAACAAATCCACATTTTTTTCTATAGCTAAGAAACTTGACAAAGCATGCTTCTACTCTAATGAAACCTCTCCAGTGTACAGTACCTTGTAAAGTGCCTGAAATTCTAGTTTTGAGGAAAAGTGCAGAGTATGACAGACTCAGAGTAAAAATTAACATGTTCTATCAGTTAAGTTTGCAGACTAACGAGTTCAAAGGAAACGTCTGTGCTGGCGAGATAGAAAGCATGTGTCATAGTTGGATTTCTTACAAGCACGAGCATAAACTTTAAAAAAATAAATCTTGGAGGAGGAAATTGCTCAAAGTGAACATTCAATTTTGAACAAAACAAGGAAGGCTCGAGGAATGTGTATTTCATAATTGGTTGTCTTGCTAAGGCAGAAAGTGAAAGATAAATTAAAATTGAGTTTGAAGAGAAATTAAACAGGTATGAAGCATTATCTAGAGGATACATCATTTGTTAGGTGTTTGATGTACATGTCTGATACCTCTTTTTTGACCTCCCTGTGCTGAAGAGTTGGCCAGTCGGGAATGAGATCGACCAATGAAGCTCTGCGCTGTTGCATGGAGGATCTACGATTTTGCTCCATAGCTTCCAGCTTGTCTACTGATGGTTTTTTAATTGGAATATCGAGTGTTTCGACTGATTGTCTTCTACTTCCTCTATCCTGATGAAAACACACACACAAACTTAACACACTCATCTAGAACTACGGCTAAAGGGAGAAGCATTAATCTACAGGAATTCAGACCTTCAGATCTGGTATTTAGAGAAGAATTTACAAACAATTACTCAGTCAGTTAACAAATAAAATAAAATCACGTTCTAAACACCAGAGATCTGAGGATCCGACTACTGAAAATAATTACCTGGAAAGCACAACATAATTAAAAATTAACTAAAATAATGATTTCTCCACAGTTGAAGCAACACAGGTAGACTACATCACCCAGCACTGACTTGTAAGCGGTAAGCAAAAATTATTGGTCCAAAACCTAAAACATTTTATCAGACTAACTTGACCTTCACAGCAAAAACCCTCTAAAAGGCAGTCTCACGTAGGAGGACATATATAGAAAATCTGTTCTCGATTTCTAGAATACACCCCAAACTGACAACAACGGATATTGACACGCTGGACCTGCCTTGTCCACAGTTTTTCTGTGTTTGAGAACGACATGAAACGGGTCTCCTTGCGAATCTGTGGAGGCATTGGACCAGCGACGCTGAGAAATATCTTTGCGTGACGGATAATATGGCTGATCCTCCGAGATTAACGAACTTCGTCTTGAAGGGCCTACACTCGGGCACTTGCAAGTTAATCAACAAATACATCACAGTATTGAAAACAAAAACTACTCTACAATGATAACATGAACCAACAATGTGTTTATCATTACATTAATCAGCATTCTGCAACTCGTTCTCAGGACTGTTGATAAGGGATGATGGAAATAATCAAAAAGGTTAATAATGTGACAATTGGCTAAGAAGGCAATGTTGAGGCCAAGTAATAATTAGTCGTATTCTACGGTGCAGTGGCATTTTATAATTAATCATATTTCAATATTAACTTGTTAAATATGTCAAATTAAATGTTATTGCTAAAAAAAAAAAACAACAAAATAATTCTGTACAATATATGTGCAGCCTTTATAACATGATCATTCCGTACTGATGGAAAATCTTGAATATTACTTTCTATGGTGTACTTCGAGGTCAGAGTGCATTGGAAGCATCTAGGAGTAATCTTAATATTAAAAGGATTAATGTTTTTGTTAAAGGGACGCTGAATATACCTCGTCTTCCTCATAAATCACAGCTTGGCCACTAGATGTACGGAGCTGGAACAGAATAATTTACGTACAAAAACTAATGCATAAATGGCGGCCTGCCCTCAGATTGGATTTTGCTCATTTTTATGAAATCATGAAGCATTAAGCATCCAGCTAGCATTGTTAGAATTTCCTTAATCTTTGTCTCCTTCTTGAGCACCATTCCTGATTCACCTATTTTATCATTTATTATGTACCCAACAATAATCCGTGTTGACACTGTAAAAATCACAGTGTGATCCAACTTTCTGAATCACCACACTTGTGTTTTCTGAATCCGTATCACCACTCTCTGAAACTGATGATGTCACAATGCATCAACACAACGTTTTTTGCGGAAAATATCAACCGCATCAGAAACAAAACTGCGTACACAAAAAATAATTTCAATGTATGTTTATGTTTTTCATTTTGAAACACATTTATCGTACAAACGTCGATTTTATAAGATTGGTAAGGGGTATATAATAAATTTATCATTACTATAGTAACTTGATCCGAAGAGTTGGATCACGTCTCGTTGACAGGCGTGGATCATCAGATCAAACTCGACGCTTCACATCTCATGTGATCCGATGATCCGCGCCTGTCAACTCAACGTGATCCGACTCTTCGAATTAAGTTACAGCAGTAATAACATCTATATTACAGATCATAGCAGTATCATCAAGGATTGATGTTTTATCAAAGTGAACACGGCTCTTCAAACCTGTAAACCTGAAATGATATGACCGTAATATTCATCAAATATTCTTTTCAAAGAAATTACCTTCTCATCTTCGCTGTCACTCTTGGGAATATTTTTCAGCTGAGCTTTCATCATCTCGATCTCTGAGGGCCGTCTGCCTTTCTTTTCCACTATAGATAAAGAAATTGGTTTTCCAGAATTAAAAATCAGACTGACATTCATTTTTACTTTCATATATAATATATGAATAATGCATCTAGAAATGGTGTTAAGCCTTTTTCCCCAAGGGATTTAAAGTGGGAGTAATATTGAAAAATAGGACAAACAACATAGGATTTTTTTTGTTATATGAATCTGGATAAAGGAAAAAAGTGTGATCAGACACCACAATGAAAATGGTTGTGCAAATTGAGCATTGAACTTTTGACATACTACTTGGAATTAAGAATATGATCTTGATTTCCCAGGTATTAGAACATTAATCTTCACTACACAAACAAAAGTTTACTACATGTCTATCAAATAAATTTGACAACTTTTTCTTATAAATTTGTACTTTTTAGAGAAAATTTGTAGAACTATGTTGCAGAGTTTTAAGAATCAGGGTTGTCAAAAATATTTGTATACTATAAATACCACAAGATCTAGTACTATGAGACTATATATCTACAGCAAGTGAAAGAAAGAGTATCCACGGCAACCTATACTGATAGTAGTGAAATAAAACATAATGCTATACCAGCGCCTCAGGGTCCAAGGCAAGGTATGTACTGTAAAATTGTAAAATCATTTATTTTTGTGCGTTTAAAATTTCGTGGTTTTGACTCAAATAACGAATTTGTTGACATTAATTTTCGTTGATTTACAATTCAATCATATCCTTGTATATTCATTATAAGTGCGAAAGTTTGTTTTGGATTAATTTTCGTCGTTTTTATTTACCCACAAAAATAACGAAATTAAATCCCCAACGAAAATTAATGATTTTACAGTATACAAAAAAAGCACTTAGTTCAATCAAGTTTTGCAAACAAAACGGCCCTGCACTACATAAATACGAAAATTAATCCCCAAAGGAACTGAAGTCTGTTCTATATCAAACATATCTATATATCAGTGAGCTTGAATTTTTTTTAACGATTGAATATTTTCTACAGCAATGACTACAATTTGCTTAGTAAATCGAGCATGTGATATTGTTCGTCGAACCTGTAACAAGCAGACAGACGAAACTAATATAGTCATATATTGACTGAATCTAAAACAGATACATGTAACATATACTGTTACACACATGTATATAATAGATATCAATCTAAATCAAGATAATAGCATGTACATATTCGATATAATTTATGCACAGTTTCGTACTTTTTATCATATATTGCCTTACCATTGGAAAAAATTGAGTTTCTTGTTAATGTTTTATGATTTACAACATCTGAAATAAATATCATGTATGCTTATTTCATTAAAATTCAAGCTCATGGATTTTTTTCTCCCCCACCTGAAGAAAAGAAGTTGTCTTTCATTCAAACACAGAAATTTACTGAACCCACACATCAAAAACTAAAAGAAGTAAAGTTTCTATCGCAAACCGAGCCCGATACAAACCCGTGGTTTGAGGCTTAGACTGAAGAGCGGGGTTTTGCTGAGTACTGCCTGTTGTGGATAATTTAAGAATGAAATTTAAAAAAAAAATCTACTGTAATTCTCACATGATTCAATTTCAAAATCACAACACTGTTTTAAAAACTTAATAAAGCAATTTAAAATCTTTTCAATATCACAATTTATTCCAAAGATTTATTCTGATAATTGATCAAATTTGCAACGTTTCTAAAAGACATATTGTCTCATTATCATGAATTTTTATTTAATGATAGAGGTCATTCAAATGTTGTCTCTGTTTCTATATACACTGCTTTTTATAAAAGTTACTTAGTGCTACTGGTATTTCAAAGCAAACCACACAATCTCTGAATTAGTTTGACTAAAGATGTCTATCCCATTTACTCATACATATCTACATGTAGATAGCACACTGTATTTCAATATCGGAAATCTATAAGCATTTTACTAATTTTACTAGTAGAAATTGTACATTCAAATTTGTGCAAATGAACAAGAAGATTGTTCAATATTAGAAATCCCCTTTATTTTCTTTTTTTTTGGAAACGTGTAAAATGACATTTAATTCACAAATCATCGACAGCAGGTGAAATTTTAGAATTTGCAAAAAATGTAAATTTTGCACATCGATTGAAATCCAGTAGAAAACAAAGAAAACATTTGAATTGTTCCAGAAATAGTCACCACAAAAACTAACTAAAGAGTCAGAGAGCGGACAAGAGCACCAGAAATTGTTGACAATGTTATCTCATAAAATGTCGAACTTTCTGATGAAAAATTGTCTAAATTTAAACCATCAAAAAGATATAATAAATGTATGAACATTATCAAGAATCTGAAGTACTCCGTCAAAAGAGATCGCAGAGTAGACAACAGCGCACAAATGCTACTTGTGTATAGAGACTACGTAACTATGCACAAATATTGAATTGCAGATTGTTACAGCGCAATGCATTGTGGGTAACCGCACTTATTTCAGCTATAAGACATACTTGGCAAATCTGAAATTAAAATTAATTACATGACACATGGTATAAACCAAAGAGCTGCAGAATTAACATTAGTATTTAGACTGGCAATTATCATACAAATAATAAGAACAGTGACTGATTTTTGGTCTATTTGATGACCTATTTCAAATTCATCATAAGAATATGCAATAAAAAANAACAGTGACTGATTTTTGGTCTATTTGATGATCTATTTCAAATTCATCATAAGAATATATGCAATAAAAAGAATCAGCTTTCATAAAATCTGACTTGAGAGCTTTATACGAAGTAAAATAAAACTTATTACAAATGCGAGCTAGCTGTAATTCTGATATGGCCTTGATGCGATGCCAAGCTTTATACTCCCAAAGACAAATAAACCTAACAGTATCCATTGTTACACACACTACATGTGCAGTTTTTGTACCTGGCTTAAGTGATCCCCAATCAATGTCTTCATCATCTTGTTCATTTTTCTTGTGATCCCTGAAAATTTTTTTTAGGATTAAGTTTATTCATTTCCATGTCGTATGTATCATAGAAGCAAAACCCAAAGCACAAAAAAGTGTAAAGAATGAAATTAAAGTTCTAGATAATTTTCAATGAGGCTCATTAGATTAAACACATCACATACTGCGATGTAATAATTTAATTCTAATTTAATACCTATGTTTCAGTAAATTTCTGTAATCCAGCTGGGAGTCTTTGGGATCTGAAGTTAAAAAATATACATAAGTTTAAACATGCATATTTACACCTGCAGACATACCTCTTAGAAACGATAGTGGGATCCAGCACAACACACCTTTACGGAACATAATCTAGTTGTAAATGTTCACATCGCTTGCTAGCAAATCACACACAATCAAGGGCTTGATAAGTGTAATGTACGATATGGGACATCCAGAGGATTTCTAGAAATTACACGTACTTAAACAGTATAGATGTATTTCTATGCAATGATTGTGAAAGGAAACCGTACATTTCCACCAGTGATGTAGAAAGTGATGCATCTCAATATTTTACCTAATATATAAGTAAAATTAAACGTCAATTGTTGATAAAAAAATGATTTATTTACAAACATTGATTTACAAAGTTTATATGTCATGAATATCTTCATTCACACTAATGAACAAAAAAGGCTTTCACTGGATGTATACTAGACAGTAAACTGTTAATGAAGAAGCAAAGAGTCTAAGATGTATGCTGTAATGGTGGGTCTTGTTTACATCCAAACACAAACAAATATATGTTATAGATTTCTGTACTTGTGCTTACATACGGAGTATGGTAGCAACAGGCTAGCATCAGTGAGAATGAATGCACCCCTTGTGGCAAAATTCAACAACAGTTCAATAGTAAAGTTAGCAGCTCTTTCAATGAATCAGCTGTTGTTTCAAACGCATTGAACACGTCACCACTAAATTCAATATCAGACACAGGTTTCTCTTTCAACATCAAAAGGAATTTCCCAATTCATAATTCCTTTCT
>CAJDSM010015120.1:11858-23189 GCA_903981925.1 Ostrea lurida
TATTTTTCACATGATTTACTCTCAGTGTATTAATGGATGACAAAAGTGCCAAACTTTCAGATTGCATTGGAACGCATACATATAATGCATTTCAATAGGTATGATAACATATGAATTATCACAAGGGTTATTTGTCACCAAAGGGCTATAATAAGGCAGCTAACCTGGCCATAATACACACCCTCACTTTTGGGCTATGATAAGGCAGCTACCCCATTCTAAACATGCTTACCTTTGGGCTACCATAAGACAACTAGATCTACCCCATTCTGAATCCTTACCTTTGGGCTATGATAAGACAACTAGATTTACCCCACCCTGAATTCGTACCTTTGACAAACACACTCCATGTCGCCTCATCAACAGGCACACCTTCCTGTTCCAAGATGGCGGTGTACTTGGCCTCGTCTGTGAATCGTGACCGCCTAATTTGCAGGGAACTCTTGTTGCCCTGGGTGACAATCTTGGTACGACTGTCGTTCTTTAGTTCTCGTCCTGCTCGGAGGTAGCGCACGGCAGGAGCTGGGGCGTCGGCCTGGACCTCAATATCCAACTTACACGAAATGTCGTTTCCTGTAGTCGAGAATAAATTATACCGTCATTTAAATAAAACTCCCGATGAATTTATCATGAAATGTCATTCCCTGCAGTCGTGAATAAATTATACCGTCATTTAACTAAAACTCTCAGTGTATGGGTGTTAGGGGGCAATTTCTCTGTTTAAGAAAAACTATCAATACATTTTAAAAAGATATGAAGAACATGTAATCCCTCATTATGCTTCTATCTCTTTCTCTTATCTTTCTTTCTGTCTCTCATTTACATTTCTTTGAATTTATCTCATATAATTTGACTTGTCTGTTTATGATGCTCTGCTTCCTTACTTTCATTTTGGCATCTCATTTTTAGTAATATTCACATTTACACAATTTCTGGTATCAATGTGACTGTAGGATACTGATAAAGAAATGATCGCTCCCGCCCACCTTCGTCCACGCTCTGATTGGATGGCTTCCCTTTGAACTTGTGGGTCGGCCCGTCCACCTTTTTGCCGGGCTCTGCAGATGCTTTCTTTTTCACCACTATTCTTTTCGGTCCTTGTGTTTCATATTCCCCATTCTGTTGGAAGCAACACTTCATTATTGCTATAATCAATCTTAAACTGAGCAATAAAATGAACAGACTTGATCCAGTAATGAAAAGTATAGATCTCTACAATCTTATTAATAAGATTTGATCTTGCATCCGCTCCCCAGTTTTGAGGAAGCGATGTATCGAAACCAGGTCTGAAGATCATAAACAGAGAATAGACTTAAGTCTAAGTTTCAAAGCTCAATAACTTTTGAAATAAGTTTGACAAACATATTTAATTTTTCAGAATAAGTTTGTATTTGAATGGTTTCGAAATCAGCATTTCATTAAATATCTGCATTCCATAGATTTTATGATATAAGTAATCAAATTTTAGACTTAAGAATTTTCTAATTTATGATCTTGAAGCCAGATCTCTATTTTGTGCATTCTTATAATTATGTTTACATGGAAACAGAATCAACGTGAAATTAACAGGTAAAAACCAAACTCACCTTTTCAGGTGTTCCTTCTACAAAGAAAACGAAATAGCTTATTTAAATTTGTGTCACGTTTTAACTCCACATGATAGTACAAACATACAGCCAATTATTGACACTAAAGCAATTAAAAAATTCAAAGGGGAGGAGGTATTACATGGATAATTAAAATTCATAAACTAATAGTTTGGGATTTTTCTTATTGACATCTATATCATGCAACAACATTAATAATGCAGGTATACATAGGGATGTTTTATCTATCGAATTACAAGTAGCAATTAACTATAAATAAAATAAAAATAAAGTCTGCATACTGACCTGGACCTCCGCTAAATTTAGCTCTACCCCCAACTTTGATTCATAAGAATTTAAAATTTTTCTGAGGAAATCAAAATGAAGCATGAATGAGAACCAAAAGGCTGGACAACAAAGTCACTATACCTAGAAACAACACCGAGCTCCAAGTCCGAAGCCACCTACCGTCGTTTGTAATGATGGCCGGGACGTTGGGTTTATCGTCGTCTGCCTCGTAACCATCCTCCGATCCCACAACGCCATGGACCTCGTCTTAGGAACCAAATTAAGCTACTGATTTATTTTCATTCTGATTTTCTGATAACATCATGTACATACAAGACTGCTGTTATATCAACAAATAAAACCGATCTGGAATTTTGTGTGAAACGTTATATGCAGCCTAAGTGCAATTTCTATCGTGAGGATTTAATTTATTGAGACACAGTTTGTTGCGTATATATATTAGGTGACTCATTTGAACATACGTGTAATTATGATGTGACATACAAACAGTTATATATAATACAGTGTAAACATTTTCGTCTTTGCAAAATTTCAACTCTGTTTACATTCAAGAAATCCTCCATTTTTTTTTCATACATTGAATGAATGTTTAATGTATATGGAATATATACAAACTTTCATATACTATTAAAAATCTACTCTAATAAATGTTTCAAAAAAGCTTTAGAAAATATAAGAAGGAAAGAAGAGCTGTTGCAGAAATTTTACGCATTCTTTAATCTAAATGAAATTAGTAGACACGAAAAGATATAGTGGAACATCTACGCTGTCAACAGAGGGTATAAAATATACAAGAAGCCTACATGTACTGGTTAGAAATAAACATTCACTGTACATATCTTGCACATTTCCACGTTTTTTTTCTGTTGGAAGTCAACATACACTGACACTGTGCAGAAGTTATCTCCCTTAGTAGAGACTAACACACTGTGCAAGTTATCTCCCTTAGTAGAGACTAACACACTGTGCAAGTTATCTCCTTAGTAGAGACTAACACAGCTGTGCAATTATCTCCCTTAGTAGAGACTAACACGCTGTGCGAGTTATCCCCCTTAGTAGAGACTAACACACTGTCATTATCTCCCTTAGTAGAGACTAACACACTGTGCGAGTTATCCCACTTAGTAGTGACTACAGAGTTACTAAATAGTGAAAAAGAGGCAGGTGGCAGTTTTACATTATTGATATAACAAGCAGTGTATACATGAGCGTTATACTTTACAATTTATACACATCTCATGCTTGCCAACAGGGTGAAATGAACAGCTTTTGTGTGTCAATCATTGCATTGTTTGTTAGTAACAGCTGATGTACCATAGCAACAGTCGTGGTTAACCGAATCTCGAATAAAAAATATCAAATTAACGAACTACATTTTTCTGAAATTTCATAATCATATGTATTTTTTTTTACCACAAATAAGACTAGGTACACAGGTACACCATAATTGACAACACCAAGACAATGAATATGTCTCGCCCTGCTGACCGATAGCAAGTAGCAGACTTACCCTCTTCCAATATGGTGGTAGGTTTCTTCTGATAAGGTTTTAATTGCCTTGGTGAATTCTTATTGGCTGTTGACAAATGACATAATTTACAAGGAAAATAATTAACATGGTAGATAAGAGTGAGGACCACAACACGTAAAGGGGGGACACCTTACCGCCCACACGAACCGACAACACCGAGGGAACACCGTGGTCAGATTTATATTTTGGTTTGTAGTGACCAAAATTTACCTTGTTCATCATCAATAACAATTTTGGGGGCTTCGGGTTTAGGCTCCTGTTTTGGTTTTTCAGGAGCCTTAGGCTTTTCTTTAGGCTTTTCTGGAGCCTTAGGCTCTTCCTTAGGCTTTTCTGGGGCCTTAGGCTCTTCCTTAGGCTTTTCTGGGTCCTTAGGCTCTTCCTTAGGTTTCTGTGGAGCCTTAGGTTCTTCAACTATAGGTTTTAAACAGGTTGTGTGTTCAAAGGAAGAAAGGAGAAAGACAAAGAAAAATTAAGTAAATAAAACAGAAAACAGAAAACTCAACTAAGTTAAAACTATAGATAAAGTACGAGGGAGAAAAAATTCCAAAAAATAAAATTTAAAGAAAAGAATTTTTGAAACTAACATGCTGGTAAACCAATAATATATACATGAGTAAATAAAAAGTGTAAAAGACATTTACAGGCATGGTAGACTTCAACACACAAAATAAACCCAAGCAATCTATGCTGTACTATGGTGGTCTAGCAACCACTACAGAGTGTTGCTAAAGTCATCTAACTTTCATATTTCATCTAACTTTCATATTTGTTCTATGAATTATGTCAATGCTATTGTCTTTGATGAATATATCTTTCTTTTAATGATAAAAAACACACAAGTCTCTCTTTTTTCCTCGATAAATGTACATTTAATTTCCTTCAATACCTATTCCTTCTTTTTTTTTAATTTTTGTTTTGTTTTGTTTTAAATTTTTTTTTTAACGAATTTCGATGGCTACGTATTCAGTCTGTTTGTCTGCCTACTGAGTTGCACACCTACCTTTTTGTTGAGCTTCCTCTTTTTTCTGTAAATATAAAGACTTCTTGGTTCTAAAGCATGTATACATTATCAAACAATATCAACTACTCAGAACCAAACCAAGCCAAAAAACATTATTTCTTTGTTGTTTTCTTGGGAGATGAACGAATCAAGCAATGCAGTAATTCAGTATTACATGTACCCCAATAAAATGCATGCTTGCTATTCTTGTACACATTGCCCTATATATCTCTCTTCAAGGATTTTTTGTAACAAATTCCATTGAAACTGACCTTGTGGTTCTTGAGAAGCTAAAAATCATTGAATTTTTTTTTTGAAAACCTGACAATTAAACATTAATAACAAATATAAACATTCACTGAATCTTTTCTCTTATATTTCCTTTGAGATTGACATTACGTTTATCATCCAATAAATGCATGTTTGTTGCAAACTAGTTGGATCTGGTTTTGAAGTGTCACCTGTTCGTATGGTCATTATCAAATATGGAGCGATTCCAAGGTCAAAGGTTGAATTGGTTGCTCCGTTTAACGTAACGAAATGATCAACATTATGATATTCTAGTACTTAAATCTAGTTTATATGTGTAGAAAATGCACGAAAATATAAATTATATAAACAATAAAATGCTTTCTTTGTTGGTTTATTAGGTGATGAAGGAAACTATTATCGCAGAAAAAAATTCCATACCCCGCTAATGCGGGCTATGAATTTTTTCTGCAATGCTAGCGCATAGAAACTATATGTAATTTTGCGCTTTATAAATGAATAAAATAATAACAATAATAGTTTCCTTCATCACCAACAAAAGCATTTTATTGTTTAAGCAAAATATATCCAACAAATCTTGATCAGCAGAGCTGACTTATTATAAGCTGATTGTGTTAATAAGCGAAACATGAAAATAACCTCTTGTTTTTTCTCTTCTGGTTTCTTTTCCTCTGGTTTCTTTGGTGCTGCTGTAAATTAATAAAATCAACAATTAAATTAATAAGCAGATAACATCAAATCTGTTATGTAAATTTTTATGTACCACTGTTCATCGACATCGCAACTATACACCCAGTAGAATAACGTACAACTGTATCCAATCCTGTTCTCACTGTAAACCATGAAATCACACTATGGTGATTATTATTTACACGGAACTGATTCTGACAAAAATGTAAGTAAATTCATGCAGGAGCAAATTTACAGTTGTATCAATAGTCTTTTTTTTTACATTTTTTACAAACATATATGTTTCCTTCTAAGAAATGAATCTTATATTTTTTTCGGGTGATGCAGGTATCACCGAATTTTAGACGGTAAAACTCATCAATGCGCGAAGCGCATTGATGAAAAGTTTTATCGTCTAAAATCTCGGTGATAACCTGCATATCACCCGAAAAAATATAAGATTTATTTCTTATCATTTAATATATATTACAACAACAAAACAATGTTCATTAGCCTTTACTTGTGTGTTCAGATACGTGATCGAAAAATCACCTCAATTCTTAAAAGGTGTTTTAACCAATGAGAATCGGCGCTAGGTGATCACGTTGAAATGATATTAAATGATTCTCAAATGAAATCCAAATGTAACAAGAAATCATGGAGAACTTTGACCCCTAAATCAACTGAGGTCACCAACCAGCCTATGAAAATAGACAACAATGAGGAAAAGAGTTAAATCTCTGTGACCCCTAAACCTGAATCATTATCCACTAGCCATGATCAGGCTGTGATGGTTATCACATGGGGGTTATCTAGTTATCTGCTATACAATGTCTGGTGAATGCATAGTAGGAATCCATATGACCTTTGACCTGTAAATCATTGGGGCCAACCATTTAATCATGGGTGACCTGCATATGAGGTTTCATACCTGTTAAACACTCTCAAGATCTTAGTCTTACATTTTGCATGTCAGCCAACTTACCCACCATTACAATGCATGTCTAAAACAGTTACAAGTATTGCAATATATGTCACGCTTCCATAAAAAGGAGGCTGGGGGTTGTGTGGCATTTTGTACAACTTTACTGACCTTTGACTCCAAGACTAGCTGAACAGAAGGCTGATCCAAACTGGTTCTTCACTTCCACTTTGTAATCTCCAGAGTGTGATGGTTTGACGTCTGCTATGTACAGACGACAGGTACCCTTATCATAAGTGATTTTGTATCCATCGGCCTCTCTGATTGGTTTACGGTCCTTTGTCCAAGTGGCTGTGATTGGCTCAGTTCCTGTTATTTTAGCGATCAGATCCAGGGCTTCTCCCTCCGTCACGGTTTTGGGAGTCAACTTCTGAGTGAAATTAGGACCTTCACCCTTAATCTGGGGCTGCAGTGCTGCAAGGAATGAATGATCAGGTGTAGCAACCATCTTCATAAGCTGTGATATCATATTCTCTCTGTCTACCTCTCTCTCTCTGTCTGT
The DNA here is from genome assembly GCA_903981925.1 of Ostrea lurida. Lineage (NCBI taxonomy): Eukaryota > Metazoa > Mollusca > Bivalvia > Ostreida > Ostreidae > Ostrea > Ostrea lurida. Next base: position 18,708 of record CAJDSM010015120.1, read on the forward strand.
CTCTCTCTCTCCCTGTCTGTCTGTGCATCTCTCTCTCTCTCTCTCTGTCTATCTCTCTGTGTCTGTCTCTCTCTCTCTCTCTCTGTCTGTCTGTCTGTGTGTGTGTCTCTCTCTCTCTCTCTCATGAAATGGAAATATTTATTTACCTTTTAAGTTGATTTTAGCAGTAGAGGTTATCTCCCCTGTTGGGTTCTTGATGACACACTTATAATCCCCAGAGTCAGCATCTGTAGGCTGTAATATAATCAACACTGTACAGTCTAATCTTAATATCAAACTTCCATACATTTCTTTAATGAAGGCAAGAAAATTTATCTTGAGAGACATTCTGTCTTATCAATGATGGTACATGATATCCTTGTACATATTCATATGATACATAAATATTCATAATACAGTTGAACTTTCATATCTTGAACATCGATATCTCAGATATCATGGATATGTCAAGAGTTGAAAATCTCAACTACACTTTCTTCATGTATCTCAACTTCAATATCTCAAACCCCCAAATATCTTTTTTCAATTTTTTCTTGGCCCCATCAACTTTGAGATAACAATACATGGGATAGACAGAAACTAACATTGGAAATTTCGAGGAAAATCAGGAAAACCCCCGGGGACTCTTCCTTCACGTCCAGCTTGTACCGACCGCCTGACTTGACTGGAGAGTTTCCAAAATACCACATGGCTGTTGGTTTGGATTTGGAGTTGACTTTCATATCACACAGTAGCCTCTTGCCATTGTCCAGAAGGCGTACATTTGGCATGTCCTTGATGGAAGGTGGATGTTCCTTTGGCCTGCAAGTAAAATTAAACTCAGCTAATTTTTGCGAGCCCATATCTTAAATCTTTTTCTGCTTCAGACTCCACAGCACACAACATTTTACAGACATTACAAAACAATTTTTATTTGTGCCAACTTTTGTTTGCAAATTACCAATGGAAAAGGAGTTTGTGAAGAGAAATATTCTGATGTGAACCAACAGACATACCTTATACACATACAAAAAGAAAAGAATTGTTCACAGTGACAACATTTCTCATGAACGTAGTGGCCTTGAATCTAGCGATATTTCTTGAGCATAGATAAAAGTTAGTTATTAATAGCAAAAAATGTCGAGTGTCAATGGGTCATCCCGTCTGTGAATGAAACTTTCCATTAAGGAACCTTGTGAAAGAGTCTGTGTAAAAATAAAGACAATTTAATCCCCCTAAAGCCAGCTTATCTCCAACAAGTTCCTGTTTGCTAGCAATCTACAAAAGAACGAATTTCTATTCTTGTTGCAAATAAACAACAATTAAAAGAATCTATATACCTTTAGTGATAGCCTTACGAAAACGACCTTGACCTTCAAAGGCACTAAGGTGGCAAATGTCTAATGCCTTATCTCTGTAAGCTTGAAGCATGCTACAAATTGTATTTATCAAGCTTCAACACATCTGTTTTATGTGAATCATGGTCCTGCTGGTGAAATCATCATCAAAAAGATCAAACCAAAAAATATCGAGAAAAAAATTCTCCAAGAATTCAATTACTATTTGATAAGTTTTAGATATCAAAAACTTTATTGCGTAACTGGGTTTGAACAAACCGCTTGAGATGCACAAGTTTTTGGAACTCTGTCTGTTTCCTATAACTTATGAATTCTTCAGCACAACAACAGGAAAGTTAAAGCAAAAAGGATGCTATCTCAATCCTCCTATCATTATCACTCAGATATTAGTGTTTTATAGTAAGATGCTAGAACCAAGTATAAATAATCAAGGGCGAGGTAGTGACAGATTTCAAAAAATTCCAGACCGAGACGGGTCTTACTGGTCATTGTTATATGTATTCCATACTAGCTAGAAGAAGTCGTGGATGAGATGCGTTAGTGGTCACTGTACAGCCTACAGTAACTAAATGAAATTAAGGGTCTCTGGTCACGAGTCCAGTGAGTAAAAACGAAGCCTGTAGTCTTTGGTTTTCTTGCTCTAGTTTTCAATAGTTCTGAATCACAAGTATGGGAGCGGAATGAAAAGGCCATTCAGCTCTGGTGATGAAATCCTAGTGTATGATTGATCTTTGAAGCATGTGTCATTGTGTAGTAACTAGAATGTGAAAAACAGGAAGAGGACGGAACGAGAATAGAAAAGCTAGACCACGGGGATAGCGCAATACACAAAAGATTACCTAATTGTATATTTTTGGCTTACTGAGGGTCTAAAAAATGTCAGTGGCAAGCTTAACCAACTAAACTCCATCAATACTGTTAAGAAGAACTGTACATGATATCAGTTGTTAGAGAACTTTCATGACTGACAAAGTATGGACTCCTTACGGGCACTTTCTCCGGAAGACATGCTTACGGTTTCCTTAGATTGATGTGGTTAATGGTGCCGTGCCCTCTCCAGCTCATTCTTGCAATGACCTTGTAGTTTCCACTGTCTGCAGCAGAGTAAGTTCGCGAAAATAGCCAAAATACAAAACAAATAACTTTATTTCTAAAAATATATTCTAAAAAATAGCCAAATACAAATACTTTATTTCTAAAAAATATTTCTAAAAATAGCCAATACAAACAATAATTTCATATTTTGAACAGAATTTAAAAATTAACAAATGCAGATACTGTGGAATCATTTGAGTTCTGGGGGGGGGGGGGGGGGGTGTTTCGGGTGGCGGGGGTCCTAGACGGGCGTGCAAGGGTGCATGGCGGTTTCGTAGGAACTGTCTTTGGGTTGGAATTGAAATTTCATGAATCTGGGTTTTGTACATGAATATATTTCTATAGTGTAGTTTTTTATTACTATTACATTGTTGTGTGTGTCTAAAATTCATGAGATAGGGGTACCCATGCAAATCCATACAAGAAATTGAGCCCCCCCCCCATCCTTCCATGGTTCTTGTAGCGCCATCATCTTAAATGCACAGTTAACATTTTTAAAAACCACTGGAAAAACAAAATTTGGATTGTGTTATTAGTCCGTGATTTCAAAACTGCACTTCATGCAACCTACCAGAACACCAGGAAAACGTTGTAGTCGTTGTCCTTTCTCGGCTGGACCGACTCTGTAACGAGGACCCTGGGTCAGGACCTGGCTTTTCCCGTGTACCAGGTCAAGGTCGTTTGGGACTGGCGTTACAGTTACACTCAAAATCAAGTTCTTGTCCTGCTGCGTGACTTTTTTTTCTTTAAATGGTGGCGGAGTACCCTTTGGTTTATCCAAACCTGTGTTATATACAGGATTATTTTTATAATCATAAGATCTCATTTTCTTTGAATGAAAGTGTAGGAAAATTACATTTTGGAAACATCTGAAAGAACATTTTAATATAATTAATATTCTTAACTATTTTAAAATCATTAACATTTGTGAGGAGTATGAAGATGATTCTCTACAGTGATAGATATAAAATTATGTGCAAAGTCTACAGAGGGGGAAAACGTGGAATGGTTTGAAACAAGTATGAACACTTGGAAATATCCTCTGTGACAGATTGGAAACTGGTGGAAACTGGAAAAGAAGGTGAGTGTCGGAATACACAAAATCTACAGAGGGGGAAAAACATGGGATGGTTTGAAACATTTGGAAATATCCTCTGTGACAGATTGGAGACTGTGGAAACCGGTGGAAACTGGAAAAGAAGGTGAGTGTCGGAATACACAAATACATGAATCATTACAACATTCATACTTCCGAGAGTACAACATCTATTGTACTATCTACTGACATATCTACTATTATAACAACATGTACAATATATGCACAACATGTGATCAGAAATTTAAAAAACTGAGGTCTCGTCAGACTTACTCAGATAAATGGAACATGATCAGAGATTGGATTAAAATATTCTAATGATATGAATATTAATGAAGCCGGATATTCTGATACTTGATATGAATATTAATGAAGCTGGATAATGAATGATTAGGGCAGAGAGTGTGTGTGTGGTCACATAAAAGGGGTTGTGGTCACACTCGTGTAGTGACAACAAAAAGGATTACGACGGAAACCTCACCGATGATCATCGCTACTGCCAGGCCGTGGCGAACTGAAAATGTACGCATCAGGTTATAGACCATGCTCGTAAAGAAGATACATAGCTATACATACATGATTTCTCATACTATAGATCTAAATGATCAGGCCTGGAGGTTATAAAGCTTTTTTGAGCACGTTTTCATACTCAAGCTCAAACTTCGTGCTCTCATCATTATAAAACTTTGATAAAATCATTCTCATATTCAAATGGAGTACATGCTTAAGATTATTTGCATATGCTTCAAGCTTGCTCAGAGTTGTACTCGAAACAAACATGGCTGTCCATTGACAGATATATTGGCATAGAGTACAATGTTGAGTATGAGTATGGTACGCATTGTATAACCTCCAGATCACAGGTCTAATTCACATTCAACAGTTTTTACCATGAAATATACTACAATGTACCATATATTTCCATAGTGTGGACTATAAAGACAGGCAGCTTCT
>CAJDSM010015123.1:1282-14509 GCA_903981925.1 Ostrea lurida
AGAGAGAGAGAGAGAGAGAGAGAGTCAAACACTGCAGTACCTGGGTTTTTTTTCATTCGATTTGTTTTAGTATGATTTTCCATTTGTATTACATTAATTTTCAATTGTATTGATTAAGTTTTATCGGTGTTATATCCGATAAATTGTTTATTTTGGTTTGTTTCATGTTCAAATGAATCTCATTGGTTTAAGATAGGCTTCTTATACTTTCTATGACCTAATTCATTTGTATGATTGGTTGTTTGTCATAATCTTTTTAACGCCAGTGATCAATATGGTTCGGTTTACTATTCCCGCAGTTCCCGAGTTTCAATCCAACATTTCTTTTTGTTCATACATGGATTTTACTTAAATATTAATTTCTTTCTCCCAATCACCTATCACCCTCGACAACATCAAATGTAATGTCAGGTACGTCACCGTACGACAGTAATGGTATGTTGTCTTTCGTTTCGATCGCCATGTTTCTACCGTCGGTAGCCTCGTTTTGGATTCGATATGCATATTCATCGCGAGCTCATTAAGAATGGTGTATTGTACGAGCGGGACTCGAACTCACGATCTACTGGTTACGAAGTGAATGTTCTTCCACTGAACTACTGGAATATGCTGTCTTGTCTATAAATACATGTAGTACATTCACCCTACATATAGTTGTCTTTATACAATATACCAATATACTGTAATGTTTACATTTACTGTTTAATCCATTGGGACTTTTTGGACGATATGTGCTTATAAAGTCGGTTAGGCGTATTAACATTGTCGAGCATGTCGTCTGCATCTCAGCCCACAGGAACCGGTACACGGTAACTTTGTCTGTAATAATAACAGTGGGGGTCTATACATACCGTCTTTATCATCCATATTGGGAGGTGTGGTATAAGGCCATACAAGCATTTTATTATGTTCGACCAAGCGTTTGCAGAATGAAAGCAAAATGTTGTTGCCAAATTCCATCTTCACTGGATGCCGCGAGAAGTTCATCTTATCTATGTGTCTGGTTAAACTATTCATTCCAAACACAGGAAAAAATCCAAAATGCTGGGGTTTTCAGCAATTTTTGTTTTTCAAGTTAAATGTTACTTCAAATTTTCGAAGGGAAACCATGGCGCGACTGACATCTTTAAGGTTATACCTACACCGGTGTACAATAGGAGATGAACATGAAAAGATAATGAATGTTTACAGTTCTGATGTCTTCCAACAATTCTGTTGGTACTTCCCGAGGAACACTAATTGCATGGACCCCCTTATTTTAAGAATGTAAATATTAAGCAATAAATTCTTACTTTTTGAAATATGTAGTCTCATAACTGCAACAGTATGTGCAAACAATTTTTCTTACGCATTAACTGTATAGTCTTTATTCTGTGATTAATTAAGGTGATGGAGGCAGAGCGGGAGAAGAGACAGAGCGAGGAGCGACATCAGACCGCTACGTCACGGTGCGCGCAGTGCGAGAAAAGGCTGAAACAACTGGAGAAAAGGTTTAAAAAGTCCATTATCAAAGCAGGGTAATTATTTTTAAAAAGTTCGTCATTAAAGCATGATTCAAAATATTATTTTTTGCTTTTTGGCTTTTATTGTTAGTTTTTATAGAGAACAAAGATTGACATCCCGTATAATTATCGTCAACGGTTTGAATCTGTATCACGCTATTAGAGTAGAAATTTCAACAGATCAAAACACATCAAAAGTTTGGTTTACTACTGGAAAAACATTGATGCTTTGATTTACTACCATGATAGTAATATGATGTTGATTTCTAATCTATGATATGAATACACGGGTTTTTTTTCAAGCCTAACTTAAAATTTGGTGTATCTACTACCGGCATTGTAGTAGAGAAAAACATCATATGGATATATCTATACTTAGCCTGCTTATATGATTTACAAAGGTACCCGAGTGTTATTTCCAATTTCATCTCGATTTTACTTTGGAACTTTTGTCTGCTATTTCATTCTTTTACAGTCCTTATTTTGAGGTTAAATACGAACTAGACGTGAAACTGCAGCATCAGAAGCAAAACGTGACGGACCTCCACACCGCCATTAAAGACACTAAAAGCAGGTACTCCAAAGCGCTCAGCAACCTCGAAAAAATCTCCGAGGAAATTCACCAAAGCAGGAGAGAAAAAATCATGCTCATGTTTCCAAGGCAACCGGGCGTAGGTGCCGAGTCCGGAAGCAGTCTTGCTTCAGCCGTACCTGAAATCAATCTAGGTATGATATTGTGTATATGTACACATATATGTATATATTCCAGTCATATCATGCTTTCTTTGTAGAGGCTATCCATCAACTGATGTCACCCCTGATGAAAAATGCTTTCGATAATCCGTACGGAAAAAAAAGAAGAAAAACAACCAATCAAAATTGTTCTGGGTGTTGCATTACAAGTGTACATGTTGATATAAATAGGCAAAGTTAACATCATGTTAAACGTAATCATAATTCCAATCAAACACAAAATCGAGTGTAGGGCAACACGGACCTCTGACAAAAGCGAAGGTAGGATCAGATGCCACGGAGGAGTAAGCATCCTCTGCTGACCGGTCACACCCGCCGTGAGCCCTTAGTCGAAATAAGGTAAACGGTATTACCTGTTGTCAATCTAGTAGGAAAATGACAGTATAACAAAGGATATGAAACAAATCAGTCAACATATGATTTAGTGATAATCTGTGATCCCAAGCAACCAATATAGAACAACAACACCGGGGAGAAATCTACTATCATTGTATTGAAGTGAAATTTTATATCAAATTTAATTATTGTTTTTTATANGAAGTGAAATTTTATATCAAATTTAATTATTTAGTTATTGTTTTTTATTTTTCGAGAATGACATTGCATGTAATTGTAATTATGGTTTTTATTACAGAAGAAGTAGAATTGGAAAATCTTGCAGAAGACAGCGATTCCATCTTTGAAGAGGATGACGAAATTAGAACAGATCAAGGCATTTCAATGAAATGTCCTTCTGACCCGGACTGTGAAACTGAAGGACTCGAAAGTGACGTATCAGTTTTGACTCGCAGAGAAATATACTGCCACACGAAAAATGAAACCAAATCAGAAAGTATTGAAAAAACTTCACAGAAAAGTGACAATCAAGACACAATTTCACATACTCAGAACATTGAACAATGAGACTTTGAATGCGATCAACAGCGGACTAATGTTGGGAGTCCTGATTTTCGTGGAGGGTTAATTTTCACTCTGTTGCGGTGTCAATATATATACATACCAACGGATTCACTACCTAAATGAGATGTGAAAGACAAGTCTTCAATAAGAAGGAACGTGAAGAACAAGCGGAAAAATGACCCAACGAAAATGTGTGACAAATAGGGCAACTCTACGAAGCAGACAAATGTCCCTAGAACAGTAACTACCTCAAAATACTGACAGTCATGGGTATGGTCAAAAGAATAGAGGATTCCCCCACCTTCTTTGCCAAGATTGAAAACAAACAAGTGTAAAAATTCTAAATGGTGTATTTCCAACATAATCTTTTATTTCTTTTCTCCACAAATGAACATGAGTTTCATAAACTAATATTGAATTACACTTGGCCCCAAAATAGCAATTCATTATATCATGGTCATTTTAGACCAAGGTGTCCACGTTGAAATAATCAACGATTTGAGATGTGTATGTACCGTATGTGCAATTATATTTATTTTAGTGTCATAGTTGTGAAAGTGCTACATGAAATTATCAAACATAGACAATGTGATCATGTTATCAAATAGCTTCAATATATATAGAGAGAAGAGGAGATGAGAAGAGAGAGAGAGAGAGAGAGGAGGAGAGAGGAGAGAGAGAGAGATGAGAGAGAGAGAGAGAGAGAGAGGCTTGAATATAAATCGTGCTCCACACACTCGCGTTGAAAATAAAATGACCATTAGAATAAACAATACTGATGAACAACTTCAGACTACATTTTAAATATTCAATAAATTTATCGTCAGAGGTGAAACAAAAAGTGTAAACATAATACGTCAAGTTAAAACTACTGTACAGATAATGTCAAATATGATTATATGATACATCCCCAATGGGTTTTAAACTTTTAACGCATTGTAGAATACATAATGCACATGGAAATTAAGATGGCGTATGTACACACAGATATCTCACAATACTACTTGGTGGTGGATCCAGCCCCTGGCGCACACTTCCTCGAAAATATGATCCATTTTTACAGAAAATTGTATAAAAACACTAACATATGTGCCTTATTTTGTCAGAACTCGGTTTTCCCAGAAGGTTTCGCCTGGGTCCCACTGAAGTCTAAAGACAGTCCTCGAAAATATAGCCATTTACTGCGCGCCCCTAATGTCTGGATCCGCAGCTACTGCTAGTAACATTATGCTATACAATGTTTGCACAGTACATGTAATAAATAATGATATTGCTTTATCTTAGAAGGTAGGAGTTTTGACACAGAACTAGATGTATCTGGTTCCTAAATGAAAAAGTTCAGATTCAATATGAATCATGTGCATTTTATAAATACCGCTGTTTTCGATGAACAGTAGTTCGCTTTCCATACGCCATTCTCACAAGCTGTCAATCGCGTCTCATTTCCGGTACACGTGATGTTATTATAAAATGTGAGCATGTCTGTTTGGTAGGTCATGACCTCTTCAGTGGGAACTGTAGCCACGCCCCCTTTGTACCCGAGCTGACGACACACGACGTCACTATTCTCGTCTGTCCAGTTATCGCCGCACACTGGGATCCATTCTTCTCTGTGGTGAATCTCCAGGAAACCTATATTCCTTTTGATGACCTTGTCGCTCTTCGATTCAAACCATAATCGAACCATGTGATCTGTAAGAGAGAACCGAAGAAAGGGTGAAGATAATGAACAGTGATTAATGGAATACAGATACGTATATGATTTACATAGAGATAGAGCAAGCACGGACCCTGAATATACTGTAAAACGAGAATATTTGGCGCAAACATATTTTAGCGCAATCAGCAATGACACCTTTTGCGCAAACTTTATTTAGTGCAATAATAATCACCTGGTCAATAAATCTAATTTCAATGAAAACCTTTTAGCGCACAATTTACTTTAGCGCCTTCGTTACGTCTGTGCTAAAGGCGCTAAAATAAATAGGCGCTAAATATTCTCGTTTTACAGTACTGTTAGTGTGATCAGGTGCTTGAAGAAGTGAGCATCCCTCTATAACTTCATTAGGTTAAACAGCTATATCCGATAGTTCAAATCAGAGATAAAGAACGGCTAACAATGGTATGAAACACACCAGACAGCATTTGACCCAACGTACAATATATTATTGATAATATGATGAATCCATTCATACAAGAATTTATTTTGGTCAAATTATATGGTTCACTGTGGTCTTTTTCAAGTAAGAACTCCGATATTTTCTTGCCAGTTTTCAAACTTCTATCGAATCGATCGTTTTTCAAGAGTGTGTGACAATACGATATGTACATAACCTGCTGTAACATTCAATAGACCTGCATGATATCAAAAGTAATTACGCATATAAACTCACCGCACAATACACCATAATCCCGTTTATGGTCACACGGCGACGAGTCCACCACTGGTTTTGCTATTGAACATTGCCTTGACAACAAGCACGTGAAATTCATGCTCCAGAACACCCCACCTCCTTCTCCGAAGTATCCGGGCTCTGAGGCCACGCCCCCAAGGTATCCAAGATGGCGGCAGATGTAGGAAGCCTCGACATGAGTTAAGGGTTTACACAGCGTCCCCCAACGTCCTTTTTTGTAGATTTCTACCCGGCCCTCATATTCGCTCTCTCCGTCAACCAAAGCGACAAACGGCTCTAGAATATAAAGACAGTTAAATGTAAAACCTGCAGAAGAATTTCAAATCAATACTATATCCACACCACAAATGCAACATGATAATGATGGAGCAAAATTTAAATCCTGGGTTTTCAATTTTATTCATTCAGTGTGGAGGTACATGCAATTTTAAGACGTATTTTGATTCGTTATAATTCTTTTTGAAACCAAGTTCCATTCTGGAAGCATACATTTGTATATGTTGCTAAATGTTGTTCCGTATTTCAGGAATACAATTCCTTATATCCCCGTGGAGATCCGGGTTGGAATAGGTACTTAATACCCCTTGCTTCTCGTAATTTTAAGGCGACTAAATGGGGCGGTCATTCGGATGATACCGCAAAAACCGAGGTCCCGTGTCACAGCAGGTGTGGCACGATACTAAAAATCCCTCCCTGCTCAAAGGCTATAAGCGCCGAACATGGGCCTAAATTTTGCAACCCTTCACCGGCAATGTTGACGTCTCCATATAAGTGAAATATTCTCAAGCGGGATGTTCAACAAAATAAAAATAATCAAACTATTATGAATAATTGTTACAATGACGTCACTCTAATGATCGCTCAATCGCATATCCACCCACAAGGAATACAAAATTAAGAGTTGGGCAATCACGGACCCCTGGACACACCAGAGGTGGGATCAGGTGTCTAGGAGGAGTAAGCATCCCCTGTCGACCGGTCACACTAGTCGACCAGGTAAACGGAGTAATGAACGGCCTAACAAATGGAGGCCATGACCATTCGTAATCTAGTTCTACGGATTCGCTCGCTTTTATTTTTAATAAATACAAATGATAATATTATAAAAAAAAATAATAATGTTCGCTCGTATGTCCAAAATATCCAAGCAAAATTTTGTCAACATTTTACGACAAGCGCACAAAAAGATCTTGATACATTTGGCTGACGAATGACAGAAACACAGGCTCTCGAAAAAGTTAGTGTAATCTGGTGTTTTTAAGTTTTCTTATCTTTCTATGTATGATACTTCAAAGCTCTGATTGAAAAAATATTAAGTTCATGTGGTAAACAAATGATATGTAGTGATTTTAGATGCGCTCGCTTTTTAAAATTACGCTAGAATTCAATGAAAAATATTTTTTTATTTTTCTTCTATTTGCTCGCCTCATAAATTTATCTCCAAAATGAAAAATAATTTTTATAAAATAATTTCGCCCTCTCGCCTCTCACTTATTTGGTTAGAAAATCCGAAGTACTAGATCTAGTTTTAAAACAATTAGTGTGGCCTAAAGCATGCTGTCCACATAGTTGGACATATTGACACAGTACCCATGATTTGTGTTTTATCGTTACCATCAATCTGACGTGTATTTTGTATTCGTTCTCCTTAAACAAGTACAGTCACTACCAACGAGGAGTTTCAACTTTATAAATACGTTAAAATGAATTGCACGAGAAGAGGGTTTGTGTTCTATATGCACGATAAAGCGCGCACATTGATCATCCTTTGGTCTCTAATTGATATGTATGTGGGTGTTTTATATGTACGATAAAGCGCCACATTGATCATCCTTTCATTTCTAATTGATATGTATGTGGGTGTTTTCACGAGCAATGTTCTATCTGCGCGTGCATCACCGATAATGCACCTTGCTTCCAGTATAATATGCCGGTGCATGTTCTGTATGTACATGTACGATCAACAGATCAAGTAAACAAAACACCATATGCTGATTAATACTCCGATAACGAATACTAGAGATTTACCCAATGCAACCACTTAGTAGTGAATAAAGCACTCACTCTCTTCTGTGCATCGTTCAAGTTTTGTATATATAAACAACTCAGATTTTCTATAACATATCATTGTCATTTCGGATGTTTAAGTATCAGCATTGAAAGATTAGAATTAGATAATACACCATCGATCTGGATAATGGGATGGTAAGAAAGAGATATTTCATAAATTACAGATTCGGTTCGCATTACTAGTAATGCGTGAAAAAATGTAAAGTTGAACTGACAGACGAATTAAAAATGATCGAATCATCAATAGAATAACAAGGCAACGCAAAAGTAGCATCCCTGCAAACAAGATCAATAGTGACCTTGACCTTGAAATCAATAGAGAATACCCTCTCCATGGGCAACATTTGTGGAAGGTTTGATGAATCTCTGATGTATGTTGTTTCTTCTATCTTGTTCACAAGGATTTTAATCAATAGTCAATCTTGACCTTGAAAATCAATAGGGTTCGTCTTCTCTCAAAGGCAACATTTGTGGAGGTTTGATGATTCTCTAGTGAATGTTGTGTCTCCTATTGTTCACAAGGATTTTTAGTCGAGTGACTTGACTTTGATCCTTGACCTTGTAAATAAATAAGTTCATCCTCTCTCCATGGGCAATATTTGTGGAAGATTTGATGATTGTTGATGAATGCCCTTGCTTCCATTTTGTTCACAAGGTTCCGGACACACACACATACACACACACACACACGGACGCACGGCAGCGATGTATATCCTCGCTCCGACCTAGTTAAGAGGGGGTAATGACGTAATTATAAGTCCTTCCTATTGCAGTACCATAAACTGGGTGTCTGTAGTCATGACATTTGTAGAGAACAACAGTTTTTACGACACGGGATGAATTATTTCATTTATTATTTGATTACCATCATTGTCTATCAGTATATAAATTATTCTTCATTTCATTATTCGTATATTACACAAATAGCATCGAAATCCATACCATCCCATTCATATTCATCAGGATCAACGCTGATTGGCGTAGAGGGGAGTGTGAAAGATCTAAACGGTCTCTGTATGGCTGTGAGAGTTTCCATTTGTGCTATTGGGTGGTGTTTGGGAGATGTTTACTGGATTTGGTGCTCTATAAGCATGATTCGCGCCAAATCCAGACCAACCCTTGAAAACATTTACATACAAAGTCATGCTTAAAAAAACTGATTTCCACAACAGTTTCTATTTTTCCGATTTTACGATCATCCTCCAGAATTGGAACACCCCCCCCCCCCTCCCCCCAAATCTATACTATCACTTTGCATGTTTCTTTTTAAATACACAGACGGCTCCATTTGTTCTTAATGATCGCTTCTGAAAGTGCAATAGTAAACACGGTCAACATAAAACCAGTTATATATGAGTGGACACTGGACCATGTATGAATGGAAACCATGAAACCTGCGCACTAAACTAAAATAATACAGTATTTTGTCCAAGTAGCAAAATGACCACCGAAATTGGTTCATACGAATACGGCCCGTGTTCCATCATAGGATTACCGGTAAGAGATGTTCTTAAAGAGGAAGCATGGTGGTTGTTGAATTATTGCTAGAGCATGTCGGAGTTTTTATTCACTTTCGTTTCCTCTAACTCCAATATCCTGAATGTATACGCCAAAATCCGCCAGTGGCCATGCAAGTTCTTAATATGTTTATTGTGCTGTTGTTGGGGCGAGTGCGACCAGTGCACAGTTATTTAGCTTACACTTTCGAAGTTATCAGCCGCGTACGGACAGCTGTCAAAACATTTTAACACTTTACAACATCACTTTAGACATTTGATCTCCTTATTCATCTAATTCCGGGTTTTTAAAAGTCGGGAATACAACACATTTGATTGTCAACAGTGCATTGTGACGTCATTATCAAAGACAACAAAACGTACGAGATATCAGACCTGGCCCCAGGATCATGAAACAGCTTAAGCTTACGTCAAAATTTGAATATTGTAAATTGAAATGATTGTGAAGTCAATCATTCCAAAAATAAAAATTGGCAATTCAGTGTATTGGTTAGTCAATAAATTGAGAGCTTCAGTTCAAAAGTAATGAGCATTTTACAGGTGATTGAAAATTGAGTTTGTTTCATAATCACGGGGCCATATCTATCTCGTACACACTAACACTTACAAATGCAGTGTATATCAGAAAGGAACTTTTTTTTATATTGATAACATGATGTTACATTTTTTGCTTAATCATGCCAGGTTGAAAGAAAATATAACAAATGACATCACAGCCACACATATAAATATCTATTCATTGATTATGAAAGAATTGGTTCATGTATTTACATCGTTCTTCATAATGTTTATGTTTTTATTATGGACATTTTGTTAATACTGAGAAATTGCCTGTATATTTGAATTTATTTAGTGTAATTCCGAAATATTATCTACATGTTCGAAAGCCTTTTAAAATGCCTGTTCTTCAACGCTAATCATAGGAAAAATCTTGGTACGAGTTGTGCAAATGCGTTTGGCGACGTATTGCATACTGTAAGCAAGTCATGTGACTCGTACGCACGCTACGTAAGACTGTAACCACACAGGTTAGTTAACATTATTGTCATTAACTCTTACATTTATATAACATTAACTAGACGGTAACTGTCAGTTAAACATAATAACTTTTATGCAACTGTGTTTTTAACTAATTCTCTTTTATACAACTGTTGCCATTAAGGACCATGCCATATTTATCACCGGGGTGGGACCGATACAAAACACGATATTGCATGGTCCCTTAGAGCTCCTGGCTGTAATCGTTGAATGATACTCAGTAAATAACTTTTGTATATGAATAAAGTTTGGTATATCTATTATTCTTACCTGGTTCTCCAAGTAACCTTGTCAACGCTGGAAGTATACGGTGCACTTTTCTGTTCGTCTGATAAACAAACTCTAACTTCTGCTGGAATTCTGCTGTTCTGTTGTCACTACATGTAACGTTTGGAGATTCCATTTCTTTTTCTGGGAGATTATTTTTCATCTCCTGATTTAGAGCTTTGTTTAAATTCAGGTTGGGGTCGTCAGACAATTTGCGTTTAGGAAAGAATTTCCCCATCGTAGTTTTGGGGGTTAAATTTGTCTTGTGAAATAGCGACATTGAACACTTTCTTTGTGGTGACTAACGTTTGATTGATTTGGGTTTCCAGAAATTGTAAGCTGGAGAAGATATAAGGGATCCACCCGGTGTTAGAAGCGATAGCCTCCACAATGTGGAACACGGCTCTTGTGTTATTGGTCATTTCCTCCATGTGGTAGTCTAACTGCCCACTCAGCATCTCTGGGTGGGGTTTCCCCTCCTCGTTCCTCATCTCTTGAAGTTTAAACACTTCGTTGTTGAGCTGTTGTATAGTAGTTCGAAGTTCATTCTGCGAAGATCTCGTCATCTCTGCAATAACGTCCAAAACTTGAGATCCGTTTCGATACAGGAGTTGAATTTCGTCCATTAAACTTGAAGTAAATTCGCACGTCTTTCCAGACGACTTGTCATCAACAACACCGTCAATGTTGTCATCTATCACGTTGCTGATGTCATCGTTTTCCTTTCCTTCTCCCTGAACATTGACTTTCGTCAGATTAACTTGCACCTGCATGAAATGATTAATGTCCTCACGCAATTTCGTCTGATCGTCTGCTACTGTTTCAGTTGCACCCACGATTCGCTCGACTAGATCTCCAGTGTGTCGGTAAAACTTAATGGAATCCAGGACGTTATCATTGAATTCTTGTAGTCTGTCCTCCAGAAGCTTTCGTGCAGTTGCATTAATATCTATATTGACAGGTTCCATAGTTAAATTCAAATTCCTGACAGCATTCTTTGTTGCATCTTCCAAATACTCTATTTTACTCATTGTCACGTTTTGTAAGTTGTCAATTCTAGCTTCTACTTTCATTAACGATTCGGAACATATCTGCTTTGTTCTGTCGCGTTCAGAGACCACAATCTCTCTCAGGGCATTAGCCACTTCGTTCTGTTGAACTCCCGTATCGTTAAGAGCATTGATGACCGAGTGTTGCACGTGTCCTATTCTTTTGTTGACAGTCCTTGTCATAGTGACCAATTGCCCGTCCATTTTGTTGAAAGACTCCTTGCTCAGCATTTCCATGTTCTTCACCTCTCTTTTCAATAGCATGACCGATGTCGCTATTTCTTGATTGCTGACGTCCTGTTGCTCGATTCGTGAATGCATGTTTTGGAGAAGATTGTCCAGCGTGTGCAGATGCGTATTCACTGTTCGAAACTGTCTCAGATTATAATATTGCAATGTACTTATTCCACGCTCCATTGAGATCATACGGGTACTTAGAGATTCAAATTTCTCGTCAACAGTTCGCAAAATGGATTTTACAATAGAGTTTTCCAGAGGGTCTATGTCTATTGTGGAATTCGAACTTAATGAAAGCTGGCATAACGCTGAATGTATGGTGGTGAGGTAAAGGATCAATACAATGGGTATCGTAGCCATATTTTCTGAGTTTTGGTCGAACTTTCAGGGGATATTTGTCGTCATTTCCTCATATCTTCTCTTGATGTCATGCAAAGCAAACATAAAAAAAACCAAATTACCTCTGAAATACTATTATAATCTTACACGTGTTTGCATTAGGGAAGAGAGTACCAAATCCCCGGATGTGTGACCCGGACGTAGTTTACCCAAGATTGAGCAGAGGTACATGTTATAAAGTCTAGTGTTGCGTGATTGGCTAATATCAAGAAATGAAAGTATTTGGAATTGAAAGAAATATTATCAAAGCTTAAATTAATTGTCGGGATAAAATGTATTGTACACAATCGAGATTGGCATGAGGAAATTGTCATGGTAGGGAGTGTTTGAAATAAAGGTGTAATTCACTGCATGCAGATATTTGGTGTTTGTAAAAGGACCTATATAATTTTTATCGTTTTTATTAGCCACTGGAATGAACTTTAAATGTTGGTGATCATTTGTCTTAAATTAATATAGTTAATTAGTGAGAAGGCCAAAGGTTAGCATTTAGGTCTGGGGAGATGAATTGGTACTTTTTTCCCTTGATAACATTTCATCATCGAGGTCTAAGAAACGCTTTGAAAATGTAAACAAACAATCGTCGTGTACTCATGGTCTAAATTAAGAACTTCTGCAGCATATATATGCAATAATGAAAATGCGCAAAACTAGTTACTACTTTGTACATACCGGTCCAGGATCATTTTTAATGGTGTGTACTCCGTTCCAATCTCACAAAGAAAAGCATGTTGACAGAATGATCCTTCACTGGTGTGTTTGGAGATATTCTATACATCAATTTCTCTATCGGACAAGAGAGAAGCGAAGTGAAGCTGTATATACACGAGGTTTTAGGATTGTTTTATCTGTGAACGGAAGGTAATTCTAAACTGTCTACGTACAGATTAGAGCGATGCTTCGTGTGATAAACCTTGTTTTTAGAGATCGTCTGATTAGTTCTGCAGTAGAAACAGACAAGTCTAATGTGATATCAAATTTGTGATAGCTGCCTTTTTTTTAAATGAAGTAGGTTGGACATACGCGGATATGTTCATCATGGTAAAGCAATACAATAAGGATGCTCAGGGTAAAGACATAT